>JAQIXL010002936.1:0-11599 GCA_034700245.1 Poikilolaimus oxycercus | reverse complement strand
AGGAGAGCATCCCAGAGGGAATTGAAGGGGTGTCCGCCGGAGGCGGACACTGTCCTTTTGTTCTAGGAGGAGAGGGGGGCTGGAGGGCGAAGCCCCCCAGCCAGCCGGGACCCCGCCGGAGGCGGGGGCACGGCTGGTGTGAAATGCTTTGCTTTATCGCTCGTTCGTTGAAACAACTTCCGTGTTGCGAAATAGCAGAATTTTAAGTTGCGTCAGCCAACGGTCTGGTTTGCAGCTTTCTTGCAGACGGCCGACGGTTGAGTCTTGAAAAGAGATTCAGATCAAATTTGAAGGAAATTACCCAAGAGCAGTCCAGATTGTTCCACTCACCACCTTTGAAAGGATTGTCGCCTTTCGGGCGACCATCGTCGTTGCGAATTTGAACACAACGCTCATTTAACTGGACCCCTCGAGAAACTCGAGAAGACTCACGCCCGCCGATGGATTTTTCACTTGCCACTTGGAGTAATTCCACTTCGTCTCATCCGACCATGAATAAATCAGCTCGGTGGAGCCTCGAGCAATGCCGCCGATCCATGCGAGTAAGTAAGGTCCTTCAATGTAGCCCGACTTACGAGCGACTTCTGAATAAAAAAATTGTGCGGAAGTCAGAAGATAAAAAACTACTATAAACGAAGTCGTTCTCGGCTTTACTGTGTATCGAAGCTAAGTGACCGCCTTGGTCGACGCACTCCTCCTCCGCCTGCTTCCAGTTCATTTTGCCTTTGATTTTCTCAAAAACAAAGTTATACGGTAAAGTTTCACACACCGTATAGCAGTTGGCCGCAAAAAGTTGCCAGCCCTCATCACAAGAGGCTGGCGTTAAAGTTATAACAGTCGTCTCAGGTTGGGAAACCGTGGGCTTTTGACTGGATGTGGCACTGAAAATATTACATTTCGTTGTCACACAAAAAATTATTTTATCAACGGTTTTTCTGTTGAAGTGGAAACCGATTGGCCGTTTAATTTCGTCACATTCAGGATCCTGAAGACTAAAATAAACAAGAAAAAAACTACTGTACGTTTCAGAAGAAAACACAGTGCAAATGAAGAAAACGAGAAGGCACGTCGACATGTGACACATCAGAACCAATGGACCAACAATCTGTAGAGGCCATATTCCCTGAGAACAATTCTCTCGTTCGAGATGTTAGACAATACAGTCAAAGGTCAAAGTTTCTTGCACATCAAAGCAGCTCTTCAGCCATGGTCTGGCGAGCCAGCGCTTTCTGGGCTTGCGGTACGGTCACCTTTAGTGCAGCACTTCGTCAGGACAATTACCTCCTCATGGGATCTCCTCAATTGTCGACCTCATGAAGACGACGTATCGTTTGGACAACATCGAAATCCAACCTTCAGGTGCTCAGCTTGAGACAACATTCTTCATCGACTCCGTCTCTTTACATGAGAGTGATTTCTGGCACTTATTCGAGCTACTTTCTTTCTTAAAAAAGACGTTTGATTCTGATTGTGAGCAGCTTGTGAAAACCGTTTATTCACAATCCAGTCTGGTTTTCTTCAGTCCTTTTCTTCGACTCTTGTTAGCGAGCCCGTTTCTTACAAACAGCTGCCGGCTGGGTCTAAAAGCCTTGTTCTCACATAAAGCCTGAGAACGATTCAAACCCAGCTGCACGCGATGTTGTTCCATTCTTTCGCCCTCCAGGTTGTGCCGATGTTCACTTGTCGACCATCATCATTGCGGATTTGGATGCACATTTCCTTCAATTTGAAAAAAGTTGACCAATTTTCCTCAACTTGCCCCAGGCGAAGGATTAGTCTCACACCACTTGCTGTAATCAAAACGAGTGCCATCAGACCATGAGAAGGAAAGAGTGCTGCCAGTTCGATCGATGCCGCCAATCCACGCCAGTTCATAGGGTTCGCGCTCATAAGGAACAACACCGGGTTGACGTCCAACTTCTAGACAAAGTGGAGTAAACGCAAAGCAACAAACTGTAAACAAAGTCGTTCTCCCTTTCATTATGAATCGAGGCGAGATGACCTCCCCGACTAACACAAGCTGCTTCTGCTGCATCCCAAGTCATGCTCGCAGTTAATTTCTGAAACAAGAAAAAAATGCTCTCACAACTTTTCAAAACCAAGCTTACCAGATAGCAATAACCCTCAAATGTCTGCCAACCATTGCAACCGGAATCCACCACAGGTCTCGGCAATGGGGCCGGCGCACTGTAGACAGGGCGAGGCGGAGGAGCTCTAGAGTTTTTTCGTGTTGGCAAATGGAGAACTCAAACGGCCTTTCAAAATGTGGAACATGATGGTTTCGATGGACGCGGTGATCTTCAACGAAGATTGTTCTTTGTCGTAGTGGCGGTAGTGGCGGCCTAAAAGGTCGTAATGACTGAAAAGCCGAACAGTCTGTGGTGTCGAAAGCGAATAATGGGGTAGCCATTCTCGTCGCACTCTTCGGATCCCTGCAGAGTGAAAGTCGAAAGAAATGAAAATCTTGCCTCGTGCCAATGTGACAATGCACCTGAGACAAGGAGAAGAAGTAGACAGATCGAGACGGCGGTCATGTCTTCAGTGCTGCAGACCGGAGCGTCTAAGCAAGCTGTAAACCTTGAGAATTGAGCAACAACAACAGTCGGAACGCTCATAATACAAGCGGTGCATTCGTTTGATATTTGAAGCGGGGGGCTGAGCGTTACGGCATTTCATTCACCATGCTCAATTTCAAGGCAACAAGTGGTCTCATATTTCTCTTTCTTTATCCAGAGCCTCGCAAAAGTAACTTCACTTCCTCGTCGCCGGCTTCTTGCAAACTGCCGACGTTTGAGTCTAAACTTCCTTTTTCATTAGTATTGACTCTTTCAAACCCATCCGCAGTCAATGTTATTCCAGCGCTTCGGTGGCCATGGGACTCCGGGAGTCACACGACCATCATCATTTCGAAGTTGAACACAACGCTCCTAAAAATAAAAAAGTATTTGAACTGCAACACACAGCAGGTCCTGGTTGATGCGCCTCCCAATAGGTGTAGTTGTTCGGGGTTCCATCGGACCACGTGAAGAGGATATCACTGGCGCCGTCTGCCACGAGCCCAATCCAAGTCATTTGCCACGTTTCACTGGCTCCGTATGTAATCATTCCGGGTTGACGAGCCACAGCTAAAACTTAGTCATTCCTCAGCTGAAAGAGGAGCTCACAGTAGACAAAGTCGTTTTCGGCGTCACTATGAATGGAAGTCAAATGAGCTCCATAACCAATGCAGGCTCTTTCAGCATCATTCCAGTTCATCGTGTGTTGGATTTTCTAAGCGTTTGCCAAAAGTTTTAGAGTTTGGAAAATGTCTAACTAGGTAGCAATTGCACTTGAAGTGCTGCCATCCTGGCTCGCAGGAACACGATGGCTCAGGAGGAGCTGCTTGAACACGTGGCTTTTCTGGCCGTGGACGAATTCTCCTTGGATGATCTCTATCGTCGTCTTCACAGCTGTCATCCTCAAATTTCATTTGAACTGGTTGAAGAAGGAAACTCACCCGTTTGTGAGAAAAGGTTGCAGTTACAAGTAGCGAGAAGAAGAGCAACCAAAGACCGACATGCGAGGGCATGCTTTCCTTCTGAATTCAATGCCTTCCAAGGTGTAAAATCTGGGAAGGCTTCCGTAAAATTGGCCATAACGTCAACATTTCGATTCGAATGCGACCACTCGTAGCATTTGAGACGTACATCCGCTAAGTTTCTTGTACGAAATCTGTACTCGATTGATGTCTTTTTAGAGCGAGGAGAAGAGATTGTCGCTGCTTTGGTTCTCGTCGGCTCGTCAGGACCAGAAAACATCACGCTTTTCCAAACTTCTCTTTCAGACACAGGCACGCGAGCCTGTAGATAAAGATACTTTGCCCTCAACGGTCAAACCAACGTTTTCGAATCACCACCAAACGCAGATGAACCTCAATACAGCAAGACTTAGTCCTGCCCCAATATCCCCCGATCACAGTGTTCATGTGCAAAACAACACCAAAAGAGGAAGTTTATTTCGTGTGCTTGTGGGACGCGTTGCTCGGCGGCGCATTCGAGAGGGCGTCTGAAATGGGAGACTGCATCCACAACTCCTTCAGACCGCTGAAGTTGGGCATGTTGGCGAGCGTCTTGTACTCTGGGTCCTTTCCTTTCACGTAGCTGAGATCTTGACGGGCCGCCTCCCTGCAACGCGACAGGCACACTGCCGTCTTCCTTCAGGGCAAACCTGTCCACGGGTCCCTTGGACTCTCGATCATCCGAGAAGACGGAACTCTGCATTTGGGTTACGGTAGTTCTTGGTTCGGACAACCTCGGCCTGACAGAAGCGCTTCTCCCGCTGCGGTGTCGTCGAGGCCGCCGGCGTGGGGGTCCGAGTGGTCGAGGCCGGCGAGTCCTTCTGCTCGTCTTGCTTCTCGCTCCGCTTCTTTTTCTTCTTTCCGTGCTTCGGCGAGTCACCGGTGCCCGAGGCGGCATTGCCTGTTACGCTCTGCTGCCGTAACCCAGATGAGCCTCACCGTCATTCGTTGTGGTCGTAGTGCTCTTCGCCGGCGACTTGCTTCGGTGCTTCTTGTCCTTTTTGTGAGACTTCTTGACTTTCTTCTTGCTCTTGTGGCTCTTGTGGCTCTTGTGGCTCTTGTGGCTACCACTGCTTAAAGTTCAGCCTTCAGTTTTAAGCAAAGAGTTCTCTCCCCCACGAAACTCTAGAGCCTTGTGGCCTTGTCGGTTTCTACCGTAATCCTCAAGAGAGGCTCACCCATCCTTGCTGCGCCGCGAGCGCTTCGAGTCGCGGTCCTTCTTGTGGTGCTTTCGACGCGCTGAAATGCTCTTCTCATTCTCTCATTGAACTCTTCAGCCCTTTTTTCGGCTTCGACCGGGATATTATTTCCCGGTCGAAGCACCTCTAACATCTTTATGCAAGGGAGGAGGGGGACGGGGCTCTCACACGTCGACTCGACGAGCGCGTCCTTCTTCTCTTCGTCCGGAGATTCTCGCCGCGACGACTTCCGGTCGTGGTGGTGCTGAAGCGATGCTCTTTTCTCTCCCGTGGTACTTACGCGCTGCCTTTGTGTCTTCTTCTTTTTCAGACACATTCCCTGCAAGCGAGTCCAGTTAGTTGAACGACCGGAAAAGGAGTGGAGGCGGGCGGCAGGAAAGCCGGCGGAGGAGAGAAGAGCTGACCGGGTAGAGCGAAGGCGGCGCCGCTTCTCGTCGAGACGAACTGTAGAAAGACTGCGAGCGAGATTTGCACAAGAGAGCATGAAGTTGAAAGTTGGCATGTCTGGTGAAATTGTGCATCTCCCAGCTATGAATCCGATTTTTAAATTCAAATGGCACAAAAGTCAGAAAGCCTGGGGCACTTCAGCTCCTGACTCTCCCAATGCCAGGAAAACGATGGAAAGGACCACAGATATTGTTTTTCGCCGTTTATTAAACCTCACACATACACTTTATAGAGTCGAAGGTGGTTATGCATTCTGCACAAACAGTCAATAGAGGAGTCTTCACTTTCTTCTCTTCGAGGTATACGACGCTCCAGTGTCAAATCTTCATCTTCACGTCCTCCTCTCGCATGATGATATCTTTTCATTCGTTATGAAGCAGCGGACCAGGTTTCTAACTCTGCCGCTCCTCTTTTGCACGCAATCTCTGCAAGATGGCAAAATGTTTGTGAAAGTGCTAGATTTTCACCTTTGTGAATGGTACAGCACTGAAGGCATATCTATGGCTGATCTGCCTCCTCCTTCCATATGTGGAAATAATTCCCGCGGAGAGTCATAACTTGCGAGGAGATATGTAGGGATGCCAGCTCCTAAAGAATCGATTCGTTTTCATTAAACCTTACAGCTCGTCCGTGTTTCAGAAAATAAATGAAGACAACCGCTTACCGAATCTTCCATAACTTTCTCAGAAGTACAAAAGTTTGCGCTTGTAATCGGAGCCGCATTCCAGGTCATACTGCCGGCCCGCATCTATGCTCGGCATCCTTCAAGAAAAACCGCTCATATGGGAAAAGTAAACTTTAGGAGTAGAAATTGGGCAAGTACTTCCTAGTCTCGCGTGCCAGGACGATCACCCCTCACGAGATCAATACAAGGAGTTGCTTTGTCAATGGGCTTTCACCTCCAGCATCCGCTTCTTTTCGGATAGATCATTGCGGCCGAAGATGTCGCCATTCATTCTCACAACAACACAAGCTAAAAACTCATGGTCAGACGTTGAAAACGTCAGTGCCTGGTTCTTTCGTTTCCGTTTCCATTTCCGCTTACGCAAGAAAATTATTCCGTTTCCGTTTCCGTTCCGTAACATTGGGAAACCTTCCGTTTCCGCTTCCGCGGAAGCCCAATTCCCACTTCCGCACAGCCCTGATCCGTACCCTGCTCTCAACAGTGAACTCCTTCGCAGACGGTATTTCCACATAGCCAGGAATATTTACTTTCTAGAGAGCTCTTACAATCAGAAGAAAGTGAAAGTACAAACCAAGATGACTTCGTAATGATACGGTAGGACTGAATAGTATTCAAGCGTGTGACTGTGAACAACTTGGAGGAAGTGAAGAAACCGAACGGCCATCAGACAGAACAAATAAGGTAACGCATATGCGTTGCGCTGTTTCTCGAAGGACATCGTCGGCTACAAGACGACAACTTCTAGAGCCGATACTACGAAGGCGTTTGCTAGTTCTTTTCGTTCGCAGCCGAGGAGGAATGGCTCTGAAAAGCGGATTGTGAAGCGACTTTGTTTGGTGATTCGATACTTCAAACAATGCTCGCTGCAGTGGTTTGTGGGGTCGAAGAAGGTCGCCTATAGGTTTCATGTTGCTGCACGCTTACACTCAGGGCTGTACGAGAGTCTCCGGTCTGAGTGTGTCCGAGCCTCGCGAAGTTAGGAATTAGCCCATTCTTCTGGCCTGGATATCGGCGTGTCTTCACCACACCCGTCCGCCTGCTGCAAAGACACCGCCCATCATCTCAGCAAATGAGGCGATCACAGATGTGACGCAGATGGCCAAGAGCTCGTCATTGTCTCGTCCTTGCCGAGTTCCCAACGCGATGACATTTGCTTTCCGTAATATTTCGTATTGGAAAAAACTTTTTTTGCTAGTTTCAGCACGCTCGTGCACAGCGTTCTCTAAGGCGATGCATAGATGACTCGTGTTGTGGCCAAGGCCACGCCCAAGACTGTAAACAGAAGGTCGCTGGTTCGATTTCAGCATGAGGCACCACCGACACGGATTACGGTACGTGGTCTTGCGAACAATACGAAGCCGTTAAAGGACAAAAATGTGAACCACAATATGTACCAGGACCGTCGCCGCGCGCCCAACGAGGACCCTCGCCGCGCGCTCCGCGTGCCGTGGTCATCTAGCAGCCTTGCGCCTGCCGAGGCGGCCACCACCCTTTTCTCTGCCCCCGGTCCCAGGGTGAGTAAGGAAGCCTCTGTGGGACTGTACCCGGGGCGGGAGGGCATGTAGGAATAGAAGCCTGTAATTAATCTTTTGAACCCTTTTGTGAAGCGTCCCCCTCCTTTTGTCTCCTTGAATCTTTAGCTATTGTAAGGGGATCTGCCTTGAAACCTAGGAACCCAAAGCGTTTTCAATTGTACCCCAGACTTCTGAGAACCTTATCGTTCATCTTAATGTTTCCCTTTGTAAGTCTTTTGTAAAATCAGGATAGCTTCCTTTTGAATGATTGCTCGAAGGTTACTATTTGGTGTTGTGGCCAAAGCCACGCCCCACTCGCGGCGCGATCTCTTGATTGTCGAATAAACGTTAAAAGTAAGCGGTGGTCAGCTACAGCCGAGCGAACAACTCGTCCATCTCCATCTCAACATTCTACACTGGCGTTGTTCAGTTTGCATTTTGGTTTAAGGTGATAAAGGCCGCACACGTCACTTCTCCAGTCGCTGAACCGATCTCCATTTGATAAAGATCAGACTCTCGCGCGGTTTCTGTCCTCTGACCTCCCTCTCCTCACGGAAAGTGTGCCTGTGCCTCAGTTAGCACTCAGCCTCACTCATCCAGCCTCAGTTGTCGGCGTGTGTTTACCAGACCTGTCCATCTGCTGCAAGGTCGCCCATCACCTCAATGACACGCGCATGAGGCGAACAGATGACCGAATGCTCATCGTTGCCTCATTCTTGCCGAGTTCCTAACGCGTTGCGTCTTATTTCCCCCAATATTTCTTATTGAAGAAGTTTCAATTTTTTGTTTCAGGACGCTCATAAATAGCGTTCTCCGAGGCGATGCGTAAATGGCTCGTCATATCCATTTCAACATTCTACACTCGTAAATAGGTGTTCTACATATTTTCCACCCAGGAATTGCAAGTAAAGACCAGCCCGCGGATCCGCCGACTCAGGTTTACTGTCTTCGTCCGTCATTATCATGCACACAGACGTGTGAACATGCTGTATCTTCCCGTCGTCGAAGACCCTACAAAAGAATCGTCATGTATAGTTCGTCGTCCAGTGACGGAGGGGTGAAGTCCGAAGAGACGCCGTTAACTCGAATCTCTTTTCCGCTCCTTGTTTTTTTTCTGTCTTTAAAGCAAAATGTGCAATAAACTCTCGAAATACGACAATGCATGACTCAATTACTTCAATTCACAGCATTGTGAAAGACGCAGTCTATCTACAGGGGTTGGAGAAAAAATTTATTCCTGGGAAGACCTCAGATGAGGTCGGTTATCTCCTGGGTCGAATCGAAGTCGCGGAGGGCCTCCATGTCCATGTCAAACCACCTGTCGATCCAGCAGAACACCTCGCGATGAAACTTGGTGAAGAGGCGTGGGTACTGCTTGTGGATGAGCTTCTCGATGGTGCAGCCGATGCCGAACTGCCACTCTTCCTATCACTTCTCTCTGCCAAGCTCACCTTGACGAACTTGGCCGTCACGAGGTTGTAGGCGGTCATGACGGGCTCGGTGGTGTTGGCCCAGTCCTCCTCGAGGGGGCCGCGGCCGGTCTTCTCCGACTTGAAGGTCCGCACGTTGTTCTTTTCGGTGATGTCCTGCGGGTGGAGCCCCGCCTCGTCGTAGATGTCGAGGCGCACCACGTCGGCCTTGCGCGCCTTCTTGTTGAACTTGAAGACGCCGTTGGTGTGTCCGTCGTCGTCTAAGTGAACGCTCTCGACGGTGATGGAGAACTTCTTCTTCATGTAGTGCGGGTTAGTGACGACCGTCTTGCAGTAGGGATACGCGTTCCAGCTCTCCTCGTGCAGCTCGCATTGCTTCTTCGAGAACATCTTGCGGGCCACCCAGGGCAACTGACAATTGTGAGAGAAGGCTCTTTAGTCTCTTCCTCCACCACCTTCGAGTGGAACTGGCAGATCTTGTAGGTATAGATGCCGCTGCGGGTCTCGCCGCAGACCTTGACGTTCTCGAAGGGCTCATGCTTGAGAACTTCCATGTCCTCGTAGATGATGCCTTCATCGTTCTTCATAGCCACGCCGTAGATGCTCTCTCGCTGGAACTCCTCGACGCTGAACGGCATCACCACGCGGTACTCCTGCTTTCGCTTTCGAGGCTCTCCGGCTGCCACACCTTGATGATCATCCCCGAGGAGGGAGGAGGAGGAGGACTAGCCGCCGCGCACGAGTCGCCCACGAAAACCAATAGTTGTTCTATTAGCAACTTGCAGCTGTTATGTTTGCATTGACGTACAAATTCTGCTTTTAAAATGTCTCGAATGTTTTTCACAGACTTCTGGATTCAAACGCACTTTTCCACTTTTCTAACAGCATAGCCTAATGATAAAACTCTGAACGGTACGCAACCAGTGCTCAATCTCGAGAGCAGAATTATAAACGTCTAGACTCGAATTAACCCTCGGGGCACAGCAAAGCTCGCAATTTCATTCAAAAGCAATGCCCATTTCTATCTCGAGAGAGGCCCAAAGGACGAGAAAAGGGGGGAAGTTTCCTATGGTGCAAATGCGAAAAAAGAACGTGAAATGCAGCCTCGAAGTTCCCTTTGAACGACCAAAAGAAGCTTCACCTTTTGAGCTGCTTGTAGAGAAAAGGTGAAGTTTCCTTTGGTCGTTCAAAGGGAACTTCGAGGCTGAATTTCATGTTCTTTTCTCTCGTGCGTATACGATTCTGTCAAGAATCTCATAGAAGAGCTTTTTTCACGCTAATCGGGAGTCCGCAGTTTCTGTCTACTAAAGCAAAAGGAAAAGAATCCTTCTCTCTCAAAGCCGGGGAGATTTTTCAAGCGTGCATCCCTGAGAAGAAGCATATCATCCTTGCATAAACGCCGCCAAGAGAAATTTCATTCTTGCGTGCTCATTTGGAGGAATTGCTTAGAGTGCATCAAGAAACGCCTTCGGAGAAACTGACACGATGAAAACGCCAGTATTCTTCCCGGAAAACGTTTATCATCTGTGGCGCCGAAACGCTGTCATTATTTTGCCTTTGCCGTCGACACTCGGCAAAAACATCCATGACACATTCTCGATTGCTTTACCTTTCTGAGAAACGAAGGAAGCATTCCTTCTTTACAACCGGGGAATAACCCGGTTGTATAAGGTCCTGTGAAAGACAAAATTGTGTCAAGCATGAAGTTGTCTGAGGTGTTCCTCATTATTTTCTTTGCTGCCTGTTTGGCTACCACATACGGTATGAAATTGCTCATTACAAACTCTTTTAAGGCGATCTGGCCTGTCAACCAGGCACCGTTGTGCTGGTTCCTGTCGGAAAAGGTTCGAATCAAACGATCTACTTTCCAGACGATCCTGAAGGGCAGAATTACAGGCCTCGAGGCGTCTGCACATGGAAGGTTTGCCCAAATGTTGCCTAATTTCCAATATCTCCTTTTACAGATCAGTGTTGAAGATACGGAGGTAGCGCGTGTTACCATCAACACGACTGCCGTTACAGCCAAAGATCCAATACGAGGAGTTGACTCAAGCAATTCCATCGACCTAAAGTTTGTCGTCGCAGATTCTAAATTGTTTCATGCCAGTTGGTCTGACGGCGTCTCGCACCTTCTCGACGTGAATAAGGATATCGTCTTCACTTACAACGCGTCGGCAATGACAAGAAGGACGGCCTTCAGCATCAACCTTTTGGCGATTGACAGTAAGCAATTAGCGGCAATTGGAACTTTAGGCATCTTACAGATATCCAACCATACGGTGCGACAACTTTGAAAGTGGCTCAAAATATCGCTTTCGTCAACGTACCCGATGGGATTCAGCCATATTGTTCCAGCGACCCAATCAACATCAGGGTGAGGCAACTGTAGTAAAGACGGGCAATTTCCAGTTGGTTGGAGTGTTTTCGGAGAGTGAGGATTCTGACGGCGATGGACGAGTTTTTGTTACCACTAATGGCTCATTCAATCCAAAAGACGGACTAAGCATGTACGCGTACCATTCGACAAGTCGCATCGTTCACTCGACAAATTGCATCAATATTATACAGTCTGTTTCACAGGGAGCTTCCTGGCGCCTGGGGGCGCCGGCAGCAAATTTTCGGCGCCCGAATCTGTTCGAGGTTTACTGGGAGCGATTCTTCGCTCTTTTTCATTGCACGGGCTTTTTCGGATGTGTTGTCGCATCTTCTCGGGTGGAGAAAAATGAGTCCATGCCCAAGATTCCGAGAAAGAAAGCAAAATAGTGAAA
>JAQIXL010002935.1:0-11601 GCA_034700245.1 Poikilolaimus oxycercus | reverse complement strand
CCGAATACGAATGTGATTATTGCCTATCTTAATAAGTTCCATCCGCGTCACATAAGTAAATAAACTGTCCGAACGGAAAAAGGTGTGCCGCGAACTCTTATTGAAGGCAAGCCACAAACCTGGCTGGTGATTGATAGACCGTGTGGTCACACTCACAAGGCGTCTGTTCGCCCCCTTGCCATCCGTCAACATCTCTTTTGGTTGCTGCCAGATTGGGGGTTGGGGTCTTGTTTCAGTCGCACTTTGCTGGCTGCATGGCGTGCCCTTTCGTGCTCATTCGTCCTCCACCCTGCAACCGTTTTTGCTTCTGCACAAAACACATTACTGTAAGCCAAACATCGTTCCTATAGAGAGTGGTCGTCTAGAGAACAATCGAGACAAAGGAAGAGGCGGCTCGAAGGAACTGACCGGCGTTCATTTCTTCGTAGCGATCCATCATCTTCTTGAGAGCGGCCTGAAGGAATACTCTCGCCCCGAATACGAATGTGATTATTGCCTATCTTAATAAGTTCCATCCGCGTCACATAAGTAAATAAACTGTCCGAACGGAGAAAGGTGTGCCGAAAAGTTATGCGCGGAAAAATCATGTGCGGAATAATCATGTGCGGAAAAGTCACGCGCGGAAAAGTCATGTGCGGAAAAGTCATGTGCGGAAAAATCAAGTGCGGAAACATCATGACACCCTGCAAAGCGCGCCTTTTCGTGCTCATTGCGTCGTCCATCCTGCAACATTTTTGTTTGCATTGCGAGCGGTACGATTTCAGCCGAAAAATTTCTTTCAGGTTGGTCTTTTTTAGATACAACGCCTGTTCTTATTTAGTTCATGGCAACGGCATGCGTAAAAAGTTTTCGGGCTCTTGACTGTTGGTGTTTGGAAAGACAAGAAGCATCCAAGTGAAGCGTCACCATCTTTCATCGCAGTCAGCCGACATGCTCGGACGGCTGCTTCTTCTCCTCTTCCTTGTCACACCAACAATTGCCGGATTCGAGAAGCTTCATCGCGAGGTTTCCGGGTCTCTCAGTCACCCGCGCAGCTATCGTCACATCAATTCCTACCCTCCGTATATACCACAGAGAAGTCTGTTCACCGCTCCGTTAAGAGAAAATTTTTACTATCAATATATTCCGTCCTACAGCCACAGACCTCCGAGTCAACCATTTGGAAATCCGTTCTACGACCCCACGACCGGAACGTGGTACAAGGATAACGAATTCCTACTGCCCTACAACCCCAATCCACCAATACGACATGGAGAGTTCTTTAATCCAAAAACCGGAAAATGGCAAGCAATGGAATATAATTTTGGAAAGCCCTATATCATCAACTAATTGAAAGCTGAGGAGTCTTTCTCGGCGTTAAAATAATAAAGAGTTGCAAATTTGCTAAGAGATGCCTATGCGGACTTCATGACTTGAATCTTGCACTAAGCAGAATAAAATTTCTTGTTTGCTCGTCTTTCTTACGCTTACGTCAGCTTCGAGAAGTTTCCGGCCTCGGGACTGTCGACATCTCGAAAGACATAAAAGGCCAATCGAATGAGGCGTCAGCGCTTTCCATCGCAGTCAGCCGACATGCTCGGAAGAATGCTTCTTTTCCTTTTCTTTGCCATTCCACTAGTTGCCAGCCATCCCCAATACTACCCACGGCAGGATCAGTGGTATCGAAACCCTTACAACGGACAGTGGTACACATATGTGCCATATGAGTGTCCGTTCAAAAATCCCCAGATTCGGTACGGACCCCCACCCACTGACCCATATGGACGAGGGTGGCCACCAGTACCTCCTCCTGAATACAGGCCGGTCGATCCCCGGCCGCCGATGCCTGAGGGCGGCCCAGCGCCTCCAGCGCCCTTCATTCCTACTAACCCCGAAGGACAAGTTATCTATCGAGGATTGCCGACCAATCCCAAGCTCTATCTTTGCGCCTTTGAATTCATCGATGAAGCGAAGGGCCAAGTGGAGGATCCCGGAATCGAGACCCGGTATGTACTTCTTCCGAAATTTGCGCATCCAACGACTCTGTAGACGCACGCAATTTCAAAAGATCAACGACCTGGCCAATGACATCGCCAAGGGCTGAAACGTCCTTCTTCTGCGATGAAATGATAAAGTTTTGAAAATGCGCCTTGGGCACGCTCTGCTGCCGTCAAGACTTAATTCTATCAAACAGTGAACTGTTTTTCGAAGCTTAGAAAAAATCTGTCTTACGCTTACATCAGCAGTGGCTTCGAGAAGTTTCTGGGCCCTTGACTGTCGACATAGTGAAAGGCATAAAAGGCCCGTCGAATGAGACGTCACCACTTTCCATCGCAGTCAGCCGACATGCTCGGACGGCTGCTTTTTCTCCTCTTCTTTGCCTCGCCGCTAGTTGTCGGATTCGAGAAGATGCTTCGAGGCCATCGCCGCAACTATCGTCAAGTCCATATCCCAGCGAATTTGCAACCGGGACAAACCTTTACTGACCCTATGACAGGCTATCAGTATCAAGTTGTACGAACCTCCTCCAACTGCCCATACGCTAATCCCAATAATCGCTACGGACCCTGGCCCCCTGATCCATATGGAAACGGGAGGCCACCATTCGGTCCTCCTGAAGGCGGGCCGGTCGATCCCCGGCCGCCGATGCCTGAGGGCGGCCCAGCGTATCCACCGCATTTTGTTCCTACAAACCCCGAAGGACAAGTTATCTATCGAGGATTGCCGACGGCCCCGCCACGGTGGCCGATGCCTGAAGGTGGTCCAGTGGATAGACCGCCCTTCATTCCGACTAACCCTGAAGGCGAAGGACAAGTAATCTATAAAGGGTTGCCGACAAATCCCCAACTCTATCTCTGCGCCTTCCAACTCATCGATGAAGCGAGGGGCGAATTGGAAGATCCCGGAATCGAGACCCGGTATGTAGTTCTTCAGAAGTTTGTGCATCAACGACTTTGCAGTCGCACGCAATACCAAAAGATCGACGGACTGGCCGAAGACATCCTCAACTAAACTGAAAAGTTTTTATTGTGCGATGAAATGATAAAGTTTTAAAAATGCTCTTGGGCATGGGATCATGACGTGATTCTGCCAAAAAGGAACGAAAGTCTTGAAGCTAAATTTAGTGTGGCGTCACCATTGTACAAACTCGAAATGTTGGAGAATGGGAGAGGCTTCTTTTTTGCTCTGAAATGTCGACAATTCCAAAGGCAAAAGCGATTGTCGACACCAGTTTCATTCTCCTTTGGCCGCGATGTTCCAACGGCTCTCTTCTTTTCTTTGTATTAGCGCCTCTTGTCGCCAGTCGTGTTCTCTCTCATCCCGGCGGCAGGAACTACGGACCAGCTCCCGTTTGGGATCCACAACAAGGCCGCTGGATCACTCCACAATACCCGTATCAATGGAACCCTCAAAGTGATTGTCCGTACAATCAAGGCAATCATCAATGGCAACCCTGGCCGCCGAACCCGCATGTACAAGGCTGGCCGCCCCGCTTCCCAGAGGGTGGGCAGTGGAATCCCTACCCTCCTTTTATTCCTGAAGGCAATCCGCTGCCTCCTCAGCCATCAAGGCTGTTCACTAATCCGCAGCTTTACCTCTGCGCCGTCCAGAACGAAGCGAACAGCGGCTCGATGGATCCTGGCATCGAGAATCGGTGAGCATTTCATTCCAGATGCTTTAACGGCGATTTCCAGTCGTCAACAGGCGCAGAAGATTGACGAACTAGCTAATGACATCATCAGGCCACAAGCTGCCAGGATCAACGTATAAAGTTTCCGAAAACGCTTTCGAAAACATCAAGAAATGTTTGCCGACAAACGTCGGCGACCTTTAAAAGGGCATCTTTATCAATAAAATCAAAACAACCGGTGGACTCTTCATGGTCCGAGATGCCCTTTTCCGCTCCCTTGATACAAATCAATTGCTAGAGTAATCTCAACAACAACTGAATCACGGTCAATAGCTTTTCAAATCATTGATCAACTAGCCCAGCTCGGTGATGCGACCACTTCGATGAGGACACCATCGGACATCCACGAAGGTGACAGAGCATACGGAGAGAGGACGACGGCACTCACATACGCCGGCGACAGAATTGACGGTGACAGTACGAATGGAGAGAGGATGAGCGGGGAGAGGGCCGTTGGATTCAAGATGAAGGGTGTCAGAGCGAACGGTGAGAGAATAAGGGGAGTCATGACTTGAGGGGAGAGTATGAAGGGACAGAGGACGAGGGGAGACAGAATGAGAGGGACCATCACTCCCGGTGAGAGAATCACCGGAACAAGACAAACGGGTGAGAGAACCAATGGGGACATGACGATGGGAGAAAGAAGAATGGGTCCGAGAACTCTAGAAGCGAGGATGAGAGGCACGAAGACCCACGGCGAGAGGATCACGGAGCCGAAGACGGCTGAAAACGTTTCGTTAAAAAGTTTCGTCACATACCTGGAGATTGAATCAGAGGAGAAAGAAGAACGGGCGAGAGGATGATGCCCTGCGAGGCGAGCGTCGGATTATTGACGATCGCGGTGAGTACTATCGGACTCAAGATGATGTCTCGTTGACGAATCTGAATCAAGTTGTTGGACGAGTTGAATTCATCTTACTCGAAAAGCTCGCACATCCCGGGCCATGTGACGAATGTTCTTTTCAAGAGCTTCGTCGACATCCGCCTTAGAGAGATTCTTGAAAAAGGCAATCTTGTCCTCGTCTTGGCGATACGGCGAATCCTTTCCATAGAGGAGATCGACTTGTGCTGGGGTCAGTTTGGAGTAGCCTCGCGATTTGAAATCATTCATCGAATGAGAAGTGGTGAAAAACACGAATACTTGCCTGGCCCGGACTATACATCTTGTTGAGACGCTCGTAGACTTCAATTTCACGAGTTGCTTGCTCTCCATACATTTGTGTGGCATTTTCCTGTACGTGTTTAGCTCTAGTTCTGATGACAAACCTTGGTGAAGTAAAGTGGCTTGCCATTAGGTCCTTTCAAGCCAACAATCTCTTTTTCATACTCTTCATTTTTCATCTTCTCTTGAAAGGCACATTTTTGTTGTTACGCATGGCATAGAGACCTTCGCCTCCTTGACGGCCTCCGAAACTCCGGATGCCTCGACGACAAAGTCCATCCAAGCCTTTTGATCACCATTTGGTAGACCGTTTAGAACGGCTTTCAAACTGAGTTTCTTCTCCAATCCCTAAAGGCATTGGTATGTTTTAGAGGACCGGAAACCTCTCCTTCATCATAAAGACTGAAGAAAGACGGCGAAACGATATCGATCTAGATAAATTTCACGCAACGCAAAAACGCTCACCGTGTTATTCTTCTCTTCTGGAGTGACGGCCATAAAGCGCGGCGAGGCAATCCGAAGCGACTGTTCGTCCATCCTGCTCACGTTCTTCCCGGCTATCATCATGCCAAGTTTCACACCTGAAAACTGATTTTCCGTCCGTCTTTCCTTGCTACCGTCGCGAAGCAAATCCATGGGAGCCTTGAGAGCTCGCTCTTCCGGAGTAAGTCTCCTCATCTTTCTTCTTGCAAATGCTTGCAGATCTTCCGGTTCGAATATCTCGTCTTCCTAAACTTATCATAGTTCTTCAGAATGTAATGACGAGCCATGTGAGCAAGTGGTCGTCGAGACGGCAGTTCCTTCGAGGTCACAAAGCGGCGAAACTGCTTGTTCATTAACTGTAACATTCGAGCTTGACAAACTGAAATCGGCTAACCTTTCCAGCTTTTCTTCTCTCCTTGCGGGTTTCGACTTCGGCTTTCAGATCGCTAAGAGATTGCTTCCAGCTAAAAAAACGCTTTGCAGGAAGAGAGAAAAACTTCTCAACTCTTCATTCTTGTCCTTGTTCTTGACGACTCGAAGCATATTTGTCAGCTGACGAGCGACCATTCCAAACGGTGACATTTCTGGTAGTCCGGAAAGAAGTTCGTAACTATAAAAGGCAGAACCGTTTTCGTCAGATTTATTTGTGTGAACCTTTGTTTTCGAACAACTGCTGCACTTTTGTTTCTTCGCTTTCGAAGCACACTTGTCATCTGTCTCTTCCAGTCTCTTTTCACATCAGTCAATGACGAACTTGGCTTGACACGACGTACAGTTTTGAATCGAGCACTTCCCAATGCTGAAAGAGATACATTTATCATTTGAATCTTACCGCTGCGCGCTTTGTTGACCTTTGACTTACGCTTGACTTTCCGCAACTGGCTCTTTAGCTTTTTCCCAACACTTCTGAACGTTGCTGGTCTCTTTGGAACGCGCAACGGCGGTGATGTCCTTGGAGACATGCTCTTTGGTTGGATAATCCTCGGCGGCGTCGCGTCAAACAATCGTGTTACGCATTTCGCGTGCGAGTGCACGTCTTTTGCGCGCTTCGAGCATGTCTCGAGACGCTTCCGCCCCACCTTTGACGTCTTGTCCAATCTGCAAAAAAAAGTCACTTTATCGTACTGTAAAGCCCTCGGATGGGATCTTGTTTTCTAAGCAAAATTTTCGACAATTTTGATCTAGTGAGACGATTGTGGTGAGTATCTTCCCAGAACTAGCAATAACCCAGCTTCCGAAGGGTTTTTCCCCCAAACACCAAGACTTTGTGTGGCGTTACCTTTGAGTAGCGACAGCCGCCATGAGACCGGAGAGAGCTTGGTCGACCCAGTGCTGATAGAGTGCCAGCCCAGCCCCGGTTGAGATCGGTAGAGTCGTCTTTGATCCATCATAGTACGGCGACTTCTCCAAGGAGGAGACATCGTCATCAATGCGAATGGCACAGAAAGCAACTGGCAAGATGAGAAAGCAGGAAGGAGCTTACCAGCGGGAAACAATAGCAATCTTTCAAGCATAAAGAGGCGACTGACAAGTCTCCCTGTGGATAGAGACGGGATTAAAGGGAACACAAAGTAACACCCCCACTTCACCCTGGAGGCGGGTCATCTCGTCTACCGACGACCGTCGAGCGAGATTGAGGACGTACCGATTTAATCCTGTTATTCGCCTCTCTCGTCAGCCTAATGATTTGATGCGAGGCAACAAATAGACTACAATAATTTCTCGAGCGTGAAATTCTGCGCGTTGTTTTAGTGAACTCTACCATTTGTGACGCTGGATAACATTTTGCCGTCAGAAATCAAAGAACTTCCGTGTTAAAGCTCTGAGAACCTCCTGTAGCCTTACCCTCTGGACATGGCCGGAAAGCTCACTCTTCTCTTTTTGCACATGCCTTTGATTGGGAGCGTCCCAAGCAACCAGCGGTATTTCTCCACTTACGCTTTGACCGGTCCGCCATACTTCAATGCCTTCAAGTAAAAAAACGCGACGATGACAAGGGGAGTCAAAAGCATCCCACGTAACAGACATCGAGGTCGACATTTAGGTCTCTTACCGCCGAGTACAACTTCACGTCGTTGGTAATTCAAAGCTGTCATTATTGTGTTGGCGACTGGCGCGCTTGTCGCGTTTGAGTCGCGTGGGTTGAACTAGAAAGTGACATTTTCGCTTCGCGGGGTGTCATAGTAAAACTGGCGACTCGGGAGAAACTTGACGTCTCATATAATTTCGAACGTTATCTTCTTTTTCAAGAAATTTACGGACCTATTGGACTGCTAGTGAATTCAGTCGGATTCATTTTAATCTTGTTCTATTCACCTCCAGAGATTGGCATTTATAAGTGGTTCCTCCTCAACTATCAGGTTTTCGGAGAAAAAAGACTTCAGTTTACAGTTTTGGGGCACTATCATCGATGCACTTTTCAATGTTGTTCAGCCGGAAATCCTCTTTCCCTTACCAGGAGGACGTCCAATAGGCTACAACACTTTTCCGATCAACACTACATAATGGTAATTTCCTCTTATCGAACAAGAAACTGCAATATTTCTTTTCAATTTTAAAGGTTATAATTGTCGCTCTAGTGGGCCTTTCTGGAGCCGCACCTTTCTCTTGCTTCATTTATCGCTACAATGTTAGCACACAAAAAGTTTTTCTATCAGTTGTCTTACTTTGGTTAAGATATTGCTCGCCATCCTCAATCGTGGTCTTTCAAGAAGATGGATTTTCTACATTTGTCTTATTGCCCATATTTACATTTCTGTTTCGGCCGCTTCGCTCTACGCTGCCGCTTATGTGTCTTCCGCTGATTCGAAGCAATTTCTCCTTGAGGTAAACCCACTCTATCGCAGAATCGTATCAACATTTAGAATTATCCGGAACTCGACTACTTATTTACAGAGCGACGGCCCGATCTGGACAACTCCTAAATCATAATGTATATGATCACCGTCTTTCTCTGCTATGCAATTACGGTTTGTGATGATGCGGCAATTATAATCCTTCCAGCTCGTTTTCGTTATCGCGATTGCCGCCGTCGTTTTGGCTGCTCTCACTTTGAAGACTCTGAACAGCATGCGAACACAGCATATCAACGGCGTCGGAAGATGACCGTAACCCGCCGAATTTTGTACCGTAACCGCCGCGCCGTCAATAGGTGTGACGAAATGTCAAAAGATTTCACCGATTTTCTTCTTTTCGACGACTTTTGCTTCTTTTTGCGTTGAAATCCTAACAGTTTGCTTCTTCTGTCTTACGAGTAAGATTCCCAACTAAAGGCGGAGTATTTCAGTGCAAAGAATGCCGTTGGTTGCTTGAAAAAACCCGCGAAACAGGCAGAAAGCAAGGGCGCCCACGTTTTCGTTTCTTGAAGAAACGCAGATAACGCGACCGCCGTCCATGTGTACTTTCCCCAACCCGCCATTTTCGGTTATTTTTGTCCCCACTCTGGTACGTGTTATTTTGGGACACCAGAATGTGCGAAAAATCCACACACTTTTCGCACATTTCCACACATTTTTCGCACATTCTGGTGTCCCAAAATAACAGCACAAGAGTGGAGACGAAAAAAAACGTTCCCCGCCAGTTGGGGAAAGTACCGTCCTACGGTGGACGCGTTAACTGCAGATCGAGCGTCGACTCACTCCACGTGAAGTCATTACTCAATGCTACCTCTTCATCCTCGGCGGTTCCGATACGACCGCTTCCCTCCTAGCCATTGTCCTGCATTTCCTCAGTCGACATTCTGAGTAAGTTTCTTTCAGTCTTTGAAGTCTTGCTATAACGTTCACTATAATTTATCTGTGAGAGTGATGAGATCCATTTCAGAGTCGTCGAAAAGCTGCGCGATGAAATCAACACTGTCTGTGGTAACGAGGTACGTCTCAGATCTGAAACCTACCTTCAGTGGGTTGCTTATTCTCATCTGGCTCAGCTCACGTACATGGACGACGTGATCAAGGAGGCCCATCGCATCTACCCCATCTCAGGAGGGTCGGTTCTCCCTTCATCAACTTCTTGACCAAAGCCTTTAGAGTAACTCGAAAGTGCACGAAATCAACAAAAGTGGGTGACTTGTGGATTGAGACGGGAACTCATGTCATGTCCAATACCTTCGAGTTGCATCGTCGTCGAGATGTCTGGGGTGACGATGCTGAAGAGTTTCGCCCAGAGCGGTACTGTTCAGTTGTTTCTTCTAGCGTCGAGTTTGAGGTTTGCTGAAAACGAGAAGCTGAACGGAAATCTCTTCGCGTGGTTCCCATTCGGACTTGGACCGAGAATGTGTCCCGGCTTCAAACTCGCGGGCATCTCAATGAAGGTGAAGAGACGAGTTTCAAGTGGGCGGGTTCTTTTCTCCAGTAACTCTGTAGCAATTTTGTGGCGACCATCTGGGAGCAATCAATGATTTATTTTCAGACGGCCCTCGTCAACATTCTCCGTCGCTATGAGCTCAAACCATCTGCCGACAGCAAGGTTCTTCTTCTCTTGAACTCTTTTCAATGTCTTTAGGAGGAGCTTGAGTTCTTCGGCCTCACCACTCTCTTTCCGAAGCTGAAGCTAGAATTTGTACCTCGAAATGTTTAGTTGTGTTCGCGAATCCTTGTCAGTTTCGGTACTCACTAAAGAGTCTCAAAACCGTTTGTCTCGAATGCGGCTGCGTTGCGCTGAATAAAATTGTCCACAGCACTTGCATTCCGTCCTCGCTCACTCTTTTGCCTCACGATAATCGGCCTGCAAGCGTTACCCCACGTGTTCTTCTTCAATTCAAGTTGTTTCAGCAGTAATTTGTAGTTCGTTTGAATTTGCAATGAAAGCTGCTTCGCCCGAGACGCCATCGGATCCGGGCGAGCGTCGCATTGTTGTCTGCTTGCGAGAGAACGGCGAGGATAACACTTTCAATGTCAACGCCTATAATCCTTTGAAAAAAGTGAGCTTCAGATGTTTGAGGAAAGTTTTACATATGTTGATGCTAGGATCCAGTCCGTGATCCTATCTCGAGCGGTTAGCAAATGCTTTCAGGCCCTCAAGCGATATGCCAAGACCACAAATCGAGCTCTGGAAGAACTGCAGTTCAGCTTCAAATCCCTAGCCTTTGAGCCGGATTCTACGCCGAAGGACCTTGGATTGGTTAACAACGATGTTATCGAAGTGATTGAGGTGTGTACTAACATTAAGAAGACGCTTGATTTTGATTGGGCTAACTGTTAAGAAAAAGGTCTGCCGCGCGCATCACTTAAAGAGCTTTCTTGGACTCATTTCATTGACATAAAACACATCCTTTCTGATCTGAAGCCTCAAACTTAGTTTTCAGAAGAAGAAGAAGAAGACAGAGTCAATCAAACCTCCCCCTGCAAAGTCTTACGTCACCGTGTCGACAAACACTGAAAATAATGCGAAGGACGACGAGCAAAAAGACTCGGCTAAGGTCACAAAGACATCTGCTGGAGCTCAAAAGCATGGCTAATTATTTTGCTGACGACCTCGAGATGAAGCGTGTTTCCCTTCGAAGAATCTGTTCAGGAACCCGTGATCACGAAGAAACCTGTCGCAAATGAGTTTCAATACGTTGATCCCGATGGCCAATGGCATGGCCCTTTCAGTGAGGAGAACATGCTCGCTTGGTACATGGCTAATTATTTTGCTGACGACCTCGAGATGAAGCGTGTTGGCGATGAGACCGTGAAGACTATGGGTACGTTTCTGATTTCTTTCATTTCTTCTATGCCATCTGGCATTCAATGCGAACTCGTTCGAGGTGTCTTTCAGGTTATTTCAAGTTCGTTTTTGGCAAGGACAATCCGTTTCGTCAGCCCACCGAGGAGGAATTGAAGGTAAGCGCAGAAGCCAGGATTGAATTGGTTTCAGAATGCCGAGAGTCGATGGTTGAGGCATCTCCAGACGGAAAACACTGTTCTCCTCAGAGAGAACATTGACTTGAAGAAGGAGATCGAGAGCTTGAGGAAAGGACTCAATGAACAAAGGATTGTCAATTCATCGTCGCGAAGTTCCAGGGGAGAGTTGTTAGCTAGAGATCAAGCATCGTTCGACTATGAGGTTTGAGACACTTCAGAACCAGAGATGGGCAGCTACTTGGGATCCGAGCACCCACCCTCCCTGGCCACGGGTGGGAAGAAGAAGAAAAGATCTACCCTCCGCCTTCTCAATGATAGAAGTACAGTGCGTGATGGCAGAGATCACAAGAAAATTTCTCAAAGAAAGAGAAACAGGCATAGAAAGGGTGGGTGGGTGTCAGAAGGGTGAAGGAAGCTATCCTTAGCGGTCCCGGAGCGAA
>JAQIXL010002934.1:0-11601 GCA_034700245.1 Poikilolaimus oxycercus | reverse complement strand
AACATCTTACATTAGAATGTTCTGCATCTGTCGATGATTCTTCTGTATTGCTTTGCTGATTTGACATTTGGGACTACAGTACCGCCGCTGCGCCAGTGCCGGTGGGGGACGACTCAATCCCCCGCCAAGTACGGTAGGTCGAAATTCGCGAAAAATTACGGTAGAATGACGCGCGCGAAGCGCGATTTGTTCAACATTCTCATTTTTCTTCGATTTTTGGCTCAACATCGCTTGATTTTCACTTCGCAATCGGTTCCGGGGACGCTGATTCACGTAATAAGTGCAGGAAGCGCGGGCAGTTCAACGAAAATTGCAAGAAAACGTGAGCAACGAGTTTTGCTGTCACCGTAATTTTTCGCGCATTTCGCGGCGAGACCTACCGTACTTGGCGGGGGATTGAGTCGTCCCCCACCGGCACTGGCGCAGCGGCGGTACTGTACCTTGACGATCTGGGAAGGAGACCTGAAAATAGTGTTGAACGAATAGAAACTGCGAATTTCAATTTAACTCTTTTTGCCAGCGCTGCGATCAAGTGAACTGATGCTGAATCTCAGGAAGCTACATGAAGTTTGAAACGAAATGACGTGCGTCAAATGCCAACTGCCAATATTCCGTCTCCTTTCTTACTCCTTCGGCGTGAAACGGTTGAATGGCTATTAGATGCCCTTACTCGAGGTCGTCCTGGAACAGAAGCGTGTTGTAAATAGCACGCGTCAACATTTCTCGAATTGCGGTTTCAGCGCCTCAGCAGGTTGTGCTTTAATCGCCCGTTTAGAGGACCCTTCGTGCACCAAGCGATGAAGTTTTTATTTATTTATTGTAACAGCTTTACAAAATGAATAGTGGTGGCTATTTTTTGGAAGGATGATTGGATTTTCGAGGAAGAAAACCGGTAGACTGTCAATACGGACAAGTTTTGGGAGTCTGAATACGAAGAGGGTACTATAGATAGTCGACAAAGCCGAGAGTAAACTGTGCATACAATGTGGTCCGGGTAATAACTGCATTGAGACCGTTTTTGACACAAACTTTCGATGACAAAAATACTCTAACAAAGTTTTAGGAAGGCATTGTTTCAAAATTACAAAGGAAAGGCTGAAGCTAGAAACTACTGTAAATATTTACATCTGCACTAAAGACAATACAAAACACCTTCTCACAAGCGACTAGGGAAAAAGAGAAAATAAACATTGAAAAGACACTGAAACACATTTTAGTCAATATTTTCCTGCGATTTTCAAAATTCTTTCATGAATGCGCGTTTGGTTACCAGATCTTTCCAAGGATTTCTGAGAACACTCCGAGAATGAGCACAGAGGAGAGAGAGAGGGAGAGAGGCATTGAGCAGGTCCAAGACATAAATAAAAAGAAGGCAAAAAAATTGTCAAACGACACTCCTTCAAGACATTTTTCAGCGCGTTTTTTCTTCGAAAGACACCTTAACTTTACATTCAAAACCTTTTCTGAGCATGAAAGAAGAAGAAGGAGAACAAAATCAAGAAACTGAAGTGACGTTGAATACGGGATCCTTCATTTGTTGTAGCACCAGATCGATCCACTGCAAATTTTGAAGTTGAAACATATCAACGCCGGGGTCACTTACATAAAGAGGATTATGAAGTCGTAGTTCCATCCAGCAAGGCGTTGAAGTCACATCCTGTCGTGGGTACTCAGCTCCCCAACCTGAAGACTTGCAAATGAACTCCTTGTGAAACCTTTGACAAAGGAAAGTCGAACATAGCACATCTTCTGAATGTCGTAGACCTGTTCGTAGCCTTCTTGTTGGGCTCGATGGAGAATCTGCAGAGTTAACCAAAAATGAGCGAAGATCTTACAGTTCTGAAAACATTGTAGTCGAAGATGCAGAAGCCGTGCTGTGGCGGTATTCGGCATACGGTATTTGGAGCCTGAAACTGGGTTTTCCTAATTCTTCCAAGGCAGACCTGGTTCAGTTTCAAATTGCAGTTGCTCGACTGGACAAAGACTGGTGACTCCGACAAGTTCGTGACGAAGAGGTTGTGGTCACGATACTCGAATTGAACTCCTGCATGAATCTCCTGTGAAACGTATTCGGAACGGGGTTACCTCTTCCAATGTGCTTTCTAGTGTTCTCCGTGGTGGCATTTCGGTTGACGTTGGAGATGAGTCCAAGACAGATTCGATCTTCAGAGTTCGACGGGTTCGTGAAGCCGTCAACCTTCACGATCTGCGAGGAGACCTGAAGATCATTCATTGATGATCGATTTGTTGACAAAAGTTTTCACAAAGAAGCCGCATTCCAAGCCGCATTGCTTATCAACCACTAGTTGCCTTTAATTTCGGAATTTAAACAGCGAATTTCAGGTTCGATGACTAATTGCCAACTTTGGATTGCTGTTGTAAACTCAAGAAATGGCCATTGATCCCAATTGTTACGGAAAGAGCGCGCAAGTTGTTCTAAACGCCAATATTCGATCTCATTTCTAACGTTTCCAACATAAACCTATCCGAACAAAGACCCAATCCGAACAAGGAGACCTAATGTAAGAACTGCTATGGCCAATTGAATAAATCGCACTAACAATTCCCTGGAAAATGCGCCCGCTGTGGTTTCTGATTGACGCTGCCTATCCAGAAGGTCTCAACTTCACCCAAGTCTCAACTTCAAGAAATATTTCACGCCCGAAGCAGTCGACTGCCGGTTCTCATTCCAATTCACATCGAAAAGTTCGCAAAACATTCGACTCTTTAAGCGGCCCAAAAATAAATGCTCTTTGACAACCACAAATAGATGGCAACAATTGCGCGCAATTCTTCGCTTTCCTATGTTTTGGGAACGAAACTGTTAGCCTCCTTCTCAGGGATTGCTACGCTATGAAATCAATGTGCACTTTGGATTGATTTGAGATCGTGCTGGGCGAATTCGCAACGCTCACCGAGCTCAACACAAGAAATGAAGATTACCCGAAACACCCGAACGCCTGCTTACGTCACCAATTAGCACTCACCTTGAAGAGTTCTCCGACTCTCGTGTTCAGTTCGTAGTAGGCGATGCTGGCCCAGAATTGGACGGAGTTCAGCGGCAAGATGGGATATTGTGGTGTAGAGGCAACCGACCTCATCTAGAACGCAGACTCATTAGCAGTCAATCTCTTTCCCAGTCTAATGAAGGCTCAAGAAACGTACTTCATCATCATCCGAGAGGGCCGAAGGCGACGTTGCAGTCACATAGGACGAAGCACTCGGCGAGCACGCTTCCATCATCTCTCCGTTGCTCATCAGAGCCTGAAACCTCTTCTTTTGAAGTTGTTTTAACACTTTTGACACGTTCAAAAACTTTCTCATTTTCACACTCGGAAGCCAATCAAATCAAAACTCACATCCTTGTTCTCGCTGTAGTAGTTCTGAGATAACAGCTGATTGCCGTTTATGGCGAGAGGCTGCTCGTTTCGCTAAAAGTCGGACCTTCTTGAAGAAGGAGGTTCAAACCTGATAGTGATAGGGATTTACACAGATGTGAGGATGACGACTGTCATAGGGGAAGAGACACTCGGCCACGGAGCGAAGCTCGTGGTGGGACTAAAGAGAAGCGATGAGGAAAGACAATAAGACGAACCTGAAGATCGGGCCATCTCCAGACGCGGCAGTAGATCACATGCGGGAGACCCTTCTTATGCGAGACCTGAAATCCTTGTTGACTTCTTTGTTTCACTCGGTAAATTTATTTGCTGGCTGGTTCGGCTTTCAATACCAGGTCCATCCGACGACAAGTGTAAAAACGATAGAGCCCATGTGCCTATTTTCCCCCTGTTTCGCAGATATCTCAAATTGTGGTTGCTTGTGCCAGATTACTAGGTTGGGGTGTCTACCTGTGAATCGCAATGAATGATTGCTCGCAAGCGCGCTCATATGTTTCATTCGCACTTCTAGTTGTCAAGCATAAATCGGATTTCGATGTAAAGGGGAGAAGGCGCAGAATTTTCACCCAATCAAACTGCTATCAAATCCTTCACTTCGTTGTTTCTTTCGTATTTGAAATTCGCCACCGTAAAAAGGATCTCAATCGAGAGATGCGCGGAACCATTCCATCCCCTCTTGCAGCTGCCCCTCTCAAGTCGACGCCCTCATCTCTTATCAGCTCCATCCACCAACAAGCCGAGAGTTGAAAGCCAAAAGCCGCAATGAAAAACAAGAGCCAATCACTGGTAAGGCCGGCGACCGGGGAATGACGTTGAATTGACGCGACGGCGCCTCTCCTTCCTCTCCTCGTCGGCCGCGGCGCGTTTTTACTCGAGGAGAAGGCGAAGAAGGCGAGGAAGTGGAGATAAGCGATGGAAGATAGAGAAGGGGCACTTCCGGTGGAGAAGGAGGGGCTATCGGCTTCTGTTAAGTTTGCAGCGTAAAATAGCCGAAAGATCAAGACCGGCGGGCATTGTGGCGTCAGAGTCTTTTACGACTTTGATGTAAACGCCATTCTAGAGGCCAAGGAATTGAAGAGATTGAAACACACGAATGGACGGAGGCGATTTTGAGGCTGATACTAATAAGCGTGGTAAGTGTTGGAGGCCTTGCAGGGATTCATCGAAAGCTAATCACGGTCAAATATTCCCGTGGAAAGTGAAACTCAAGAATTTGCCGAATCTAACTAATCCGAACACATTGAAAGAGCTTGTAGAGAGAAACTACTTTCAACAGCTTTGAAACCGACAAAACAACAGACCCTAACCGAACGACAAACAACCATTAGAATCCATCACACTCTCGCCCAATATGCAGTGCTTGAAACTGAAACCTTCACGCACCTGCAGACGACCGTCCAGCGACTTCGGGATGGTGACGCATTTCGACTGGGCGCCTGGGTTGGCCAGCGCAAACTCGAGGTCTTCAAGCGTCCCATGTCCACATTTTCTCTTTTTCAACTTCTTCAAGAGGGAATCCACAGCCTGAAAGCATTCTCAACTCCTCTCAAATGGTCCCAGCCTCACCTTCTCAGCCCACTTCTCCTCCTCATCGCCTTGCTTCCAGCCGAGGAGCTTCTTCACCGCCGGACCGTGGAATTGGAACAAGTTACTCATCGTTTCACAGCCTGAAACTCATTAGGTACGAGTGGTACATTTTTCGTTCATCGAGCGGTTCCGCCGTGCTACTGTGGCCTAATGGATAAGGCGTCGGTCTCCTAAACCGAAGATTGCAGGTTCGAGTCCTGCCTGTGGCTAAATGTTTTGTCTCCGTTGTCTCTGTGCACAACATGAGAGTATGTGGGAGAGAAAAGACTGTCAGAAGTACGTTAGCCCGGCAAGCTATGACAAGCTTTCCCTCTCCCAGATCAGTTGACAGTGAGCCATAACAACAGATTCCTTTTAGTGATCGCGCCAACGTGCTAGATCGGGAATGCTAAAGGAATGCCCACAGCAGCAGCTCACGTATTGGAGAAATAATGACTTCAACTCAATACGACATCGTAGAAACAGATTTCTCAAAAGGCTTAGCAAAACTTCTCATGGACGATGAAGTGGGCCTGATTACCCAAACTGAATCACTCGCCGAAAGCAAAACTCCCGAAACAAATTCCACAAAGAATCCACAAAACCCGCCTGACCCGTTTCTTCAACAACAATGAAGTCGCGAAGGAGCCAGTAAATCAATAAGCCTTTCTCCACAGTGGCCCTGATGAGGAGACGCGTGCTAGACCGGAAGGCGAGGCGGCGACGGACACGCACCTTTTTCAAGACTGATAGACACCCCTTCCCTTCCATGGAGGAGGCCTAGAGGAGAAAGAGAGAGAAGGGGCTATCTGTGATTGACTGTGAAGGCGGCCGACTGAGTGAGTGAGAGAAGGGGGCAGTGACTGTGCAGTGTGGGGGCCGTCGGTCGAATTTCAACGCGGGCCGCCGCGAGCGAGCTGATTCATGATCCTCGACCACGCTTCCGGTCAACGATAGGGGAAGTCGTGGGCGTGGAGGAGGAAGGGGAAGGAAGAGTGAAGAAGAAGAATTGCGAACCAACTTCGGAATGATAAAGCAAGAGATTTTTGAAGTTTACTAAAATTTATGATGACTTTCAAGCTGGAGGCATTCTTTTGATTGAAAATGAAGACTAGTATGTGTCTGCCATCAAACCGAAAAAGTGTTCAAACTAAAACAAGAGAAGGTTACGCAAAATGGGTTTACCAATTGACTGCTGAGTTTCAATTGAAAGACTTGTTTTGAGGATGCATTGAAAGTTAGTGATTGTGAGCAGCAGGAGCATCTAGAAAGTTTTCCAGCAAACAAAAAGGCAACATAAGACCGCGACAGTGAAGACAATCGATTCACCTCATTATGTCTGATTGACGAAACATCTCGACCCACAACACCATCAACGACTGCCACAAGCAATATCCCCTCCCTCTCCTTCAAGACCCACGAAGTGATCGCGCGGTCACACGGGTCTCCTCCTCTCACCTCGGGACTCGCGTCGTCTTTGCCAGTGTCCCCCCTCGCCTCGCCGGGGTCTCAGCTGATTCACGTGCCTTCTTCTCCCTTCTCTTCTCTTCCCTCAGTGTCTTACCCGGGCGGCCATGGCTGCTTTTGTGTACCCAAGAGAGGCTGGCGTCCCGGGGTCCTTCGACTCAAACCAGCGACCCCCACCGTCCCCTTCTTCTTCTTCTTCCGCAACTACTCATCCCAGGGGAGCAACGCGGCCTCTGAAGCCTTGAAGTCTCCAAGAGCAAATCAATTAAAAGTTTGTGAAGCATCAATGATCAAGAGGAAGTTCGAAAGAGTTTCAATGAAGTCGTTTCGAGACTGAGAAATGGGTGGAAAGGGTCAATTGCACTTTGATTCAGGCGCTGAGACGAGCAAATGAGACAGACAGCAGAACACGTAACAAAGTCTGAGAATGGCGTAAGTTTCGACGAAATCGTTTGAGACGCAGACGAGATCGATGGAGTAATCCGCTTTCGGACTCTTTTTGAATTCACCAAATCTCAAGGCAAGAAACAGTTCGGCTTCAGCAAGGAGGGAACACGACTAGTGCTACGATCAATGATTGGATGAGGTAATCCAAAGAAGGCTAAAATAAAACGAAAGCTTGTAAGCTCTCTGTTGACAGGAGGCACTCGATGGATTTCACCAAAGCAAAATGCTAAGTAAAGAACACGGTTCCGCAATGTTGATTGTTCGGGATTGATTCAATTGCACCAAGAAACGTTTTGAAACCCGTTTCACAACAAGCAGAAAGCGATTTACTGGAAGCGAACATGATCAGGAAGAACTGCGCGTTGAAAAAGTTTTGATTCCTTCCGCCAGCCTAGCAAATTGCCGCTTCGGCGCGCAGCTGCAGCCTGGTCGGGGCCCTCCGCACGGTCTGCCGGCATTCGCGCCCCTCTGCCTGGACACAAAGAAACGACTATGAGAGTGCGCGGACCTAGGCAAAGTGGAAGGACATTCCCCCCACCCCCTCTCATCCTCCTCTTCCTCCACTCCCTTCGGACCTTCCTGGCGCCAGAGCTGAGTGCTCCCTTCCTCCTCCTCTTCCCTGATCGACAGTCCCTCTGGCACCATTCACTTCTAGACTGAAAGGAGTCTCTTTTTTGATTTCCCACCAAAGCCGGTCTCCCAACAAGCAAAAAGAAGCCTCGAAGTTACTTGCATCCGTTAAAACTCATTCCAATTCTTCCCAAACCACCTTGATGATCGCTTCAATGATCGAAAAAAGCCAAAAGCGAAGAACTGTGAAGACGACTGGCAGGGTAGTGGAGAAGGAAGAGGAGCAGGGGAAAGGTTGGAAATCAATACATACGGGGAAGAGGAGAAGAAGAAGGAAGGCAGGACTGGGCGAGGGGGGCGACAGAGCACAGTCTCAGTCAGTCGCTCGTCTTGTCTCTTACTCCTCTCTCTCTCTTCTTCGCAGTCTTGTGTCTTTCTCATCAAGGGGGGAGAGCAGCTCTCTCTCCTATCAGTTAGAAAGTGGGAAGGGGAGAAGGGAGAGTTTTCACCTCTTGGAGAAGAGAGAAGGGTGAAGAGTGCGATGGAAGGAGGAGGAGGAGGGAGGCCAGCTAGGAACCGAGCACAAACAGAAGTCAACGAGAAGAAGCACAGTCACTTCGCGCGCACTTTTGAGAGGTTGAAGAGTGAAGGGAGAGGGAGCCTAGGAGAAGCAGTGAAGTGAGAGGAGGGTAGAGTGTAGACGGGTAAACTGGAAGAATGCGCGCTGATGCCGCTCAAATCGAAAAAAAAATCTACTCTAGATTCAAGAGCTGGAAGTGAAACACACCGATTTCAAAATCTACAATAACGGACTCACAGCTGTGATTACGAACAATTCTTCTCGTAGACCTATGCGAGCAAATTGAATCACAGTCACTTTTCAAGTGGAGCAGATCCTTGCCAAATCGAAAGCAAAAGTCGTTTTTGATACAAGGGCAGGCGATGAAACTCCAATACTTCAAGGACGTCAAACATTGACCACTGTGTGACTCCCTCGCTTCTGAAAATGCTTCGCGCAGAATTTCAGGACAATACGAAACGTAAAAAAAAAACGGAAACGCCTTTAGTCGATTTTTGAAAATCGACTAAAGGCGTTTCCGTCTGTTGCGAAAGAAGAGAGGACTTCTCAATAGAAAAATGTCAAGCGGAGCGCTCGCATCAGAAATGAAAGCGTGCAAGTTTAAAGTTCAGGAAGTGAAACATACCAATTCCAGGGGGGTCCAAGCATCGCCTTCATTTACTGAATTTACTACTGGAAATGTTTCTTAGAAGCTTTTAGAAGGAGTTGAAACATTCATTTCAAAGCCTCACCAAGGCGTCTTCTTGTGAGGAATCACGACCTTCAATGAACCCTCATGGAGTTGCCCTTTTAGTGACAAACAATCTCTAGACGGTCTTCTCCCCTTCCTCCTTCTCCCCCTTCTTCTCCGATCCAGACACTCCCGACAACACGGAAAAACAAGACAAAAGAGGCCAGTCAAGCAAAACAGTCTCTCCATGAACTTTTCTCTGAAACCCCACCCAAACACAGAAAAACTTTAATCTAAAGGAAGAAGACGGCGCCAATGAAAGCAGAGAACCTCGGTCTCCCCGTTGGCCCCATAACTTTTCCTCCCCTTCCCCCAACGTTAACTTCGTTCACCTTGTTTTCCCAAATGGCGCATGCTCGTGAACGAGAAAGTGTGCGCGCACACCTCGTGACAATTCGCGCGCGCGCCCATACTTCCTTGATTTTGGGCTGAGAAGAAAGAGAAAGAAAGGACATTCGCTCTCAATCATCGTCCAAGGAACCCGACGCGAATTTCACTACTTCTAAATCTACCGTAATCCCAGTCTAAAACGGAAGACACACGGTCACGGTGCGGTGAGCAGCTGCATGACACGCGTCATGGATACGAGGCGAGGTCGAGGCTTTTTTCAGCCTTCACGCTCTGGTCATCCGGCAAGAGGACGAAGGCCGGCCACCTTCGAGAGAGAGGAGAGACGGGGTGGAGAGGAAGGGAGCAGCCAGTGCGCCGTGCTAGTGGAAAGACGGACGACGAAAAAAGCCTCACGGACGTGGGGCGAACCCCCCTCAAGGTCGTACCCTGGTCATTGAAGGACAAGGGAAGGGGGAAAGGGGAAGAAGGAGACTGAACGCCCACGACTTGATGGAAGGAACGAGACCCGATGGGACCATGCGTGCAGGTCGAGCAAGTCGACCTGGAGTGTGGTCGGATGAGCTCTCAGCGAGACGGATCGGGACCCAAGATTTATGGCAATTCTGATAGGGAAACGGACGTTGGACGAATTTCTTGCAAACGTTTTGCAAACACGCACTTTTTGATCGTGATGTGAAGGCTGCAGACGCTTGATAAGTTTTCGGAGTTGCCCAGAGCTGTGCCACCTAACTCAAGTGACATTGCCGATTCAATTACCACAAATCAAGTTTGACATCTTGCGGCGATAGTTTCCTGTTCCACGATTCGGCATATTCTCATCAAGGCGCTCCTTTCAAAAGTCCCTCAATTCAGGCAACGGATCCTCTTCACATGATACCCGACATTCTTTCACACGTGCAAAAACGGTCGTGCATTGTTCTGTAAGTCTGAAGACAAAGTTTTGAAAGTAGAGAGTCTCGAAACGTCTCGACAGTTCTTGGAGATTGCCTTTGCCAAAAGCTGTGCTGAAAGTTCTAGCTGCGTCACAGTTCGAATATTCATGATCGAAGTCTAGATGAGCTTTCAGATCTTGCAATTCAATCGCTTTGCTGTTGCAGCCTCGAAGTCTGTTACCTGATTGAAATATGGCAATGCCTGTGGTGAAAATTGCTGTCTTGCTGTCTGGAAAGAAGACGAGCAAAATTTTTTTCCTCGAGGATCTCGTAGCATTTCGTGCAACTGTCATCAACAAACAATTTCGAGTGTTCAAACTGGCAAAAGCTGAAACTTTTATTCTATTCTTTTAGAATTTGAGGAAATAGAGGGGAATGGTGCTGCCGAGACCCTCGATAAGGGGGAAGGGGCTGCCGTCGGGCATCCGGTACTTGCTCACGTCCAGACTGGCAATCAACTGAAGAGGAATTATCTGTACAACGGAGGAGTGGCCAACCTTGTGACCACTCTTGATGGCCATTCTCGCACTGAAGACGTTCGTGTAGCTGCTGAAGGCGCCATAAATTCCGTCGGCCTGAAACAGAGAGTTTCCTTGAGATGGCTTAGGACCTTGAGCTTCTCGAAGTCCATGAAGGCATGCATGAACTGAGCAGGAAACTTCGTGCGGCCCTGCAGCGAGGGCACGATGAGCGCGCCGTTGTACTGGATGAGGCGCTGCGCCTCCGGATTCAGCTCCCAGGCTTGAGCGTAAAGATCCATCAAGACTTTCGCTGAAAGCGTTCATGCAAAAAGCGCATCAAAATTTCGCTTGTGAAGCAAAGACAAAGTAAAACTGCAGAAAACTTACAGTAGACCTGCCACTTGGGAGTGGCACCCTCGACGACGGATGATGCGAGAAGCGGGCGGCCGCGTTCGAGGATGGCCGTCAGACGGTAGCCTACGAAATAGTGTATTCGAAGGAAAGAGTTTTGGAATACCCGCGAAGAAGCCGCGCTCGTCGAGGAGCTTGAAGGAGAGACCGGAGTCGATGCAACGCGCGACAGACTGCTCGTAGTAGGGACGCGCCTCAGCAGCCGTGATACCCATGCACTGACGTGACGTTTTTCAGCGCTGTTAACGTACTCTCTTCATTGGCTCCACGTAGACCATGCAGTTGACGGCCCAATGGAGCACCTCGTAGTAGTCGTCCTGCGTGCAGAGCACCGGACGCAGCACGACCTCCGGTCGCTTCGTAGCAGCGAAGCGCGATACTAAACACCATAACATTCTGCACGAGCAAGAGAGAAGGAGTACCCGAGTGGTGAAGAGGGCGAAGACGACCGGCCAACACTGCTGCGAGCATCATTGATGACGAAGATGTGTAGGCAAATGCTCCGATGCATGCATTTGACTGTCTTCCTTTCGTTTTTGCTTATTGTTACTTTTGGCGTTTTCAATTCTTTGTTCAGTTGCTCTAAATTCGCATAGCGCTTGTTATTGAAGGTGCTCAGACAGCCGGGCCGATTATCGCCAGACGATAGCCCAATGTTCCGCTGGACATTGACTAAGATAGGGCCATT
>JAQIXL010002933.1:0-11605 GCA_034700245.1 Poikilolaimus oxycercus | reverse complement strand
CCCCTTTCGCTCTCTGGCAGAATCTCTCTTGCCGGGCATCTTGCCTGGTGGGAGAGCTCTTCTGTGCAAATTCTCTCTCTTTTGCTTGGTGTAATTCCTGCTATGCGGGTTTCCAGTTCACAGCAAAAACCGAGGGGGGCGTCGCTCGGGTTCAATAACTCGAGAGACAAACCCACCGGAAACAAAAAAAAAAAAAAAAAGGAAAAAACAGAAAACTGAAGAAATGTTCTAGAGCACTCGTTCGAGCAGCGCTGACCGACGAACCAGAACACCGTCGTTGATGGTGCGTGTGACTACAGCATGAAAGCATGCTTGATTTCTGTCACTTTCTTCTATTACAATGAATAAAACGTTTCCCTTCACAGTGTCATGCAGTCTTTCAATGATCACAATTTTCGTGAGAACCGAGAGCAAAATTTAAAGCCAAAAAGCTCAATCGCCAATTGAATGAAATTCTCGTCAAGAAGAAAAAACGAAACGCTGCAGCAATTTGCAGATTTCTCTTTCCGTTGTGCGACGATGACTTGCGTTCGTTAGGCAGCACTTGACCGCGCGGCTGGCTTTCTTGCCAAGGTGGCAATTCAATCACCAGGGTCGTTCAGTTTGCCTTTGCCATGTCGTCGATTCTGCCCACAGTCGTCATGAAACGCACTCACGATAGAATTCAGAGGAAGCTCTCTGACAAAGAGTTATACATTTGTTTTTCTTGGCGCAGCTTCATATCTAGACTTCCTTGTCTACCATTTTGCTGCTGATCTCTCCAAGTTCACCTCGTTACTTGAAATCTCGCCTAATCGCTTATAAAAGCTCATTGATGTGCCGGAAATTCAAGCGGAAACGAGAAACACATGACTTCGTTGACTTCAAGCAATTCGTTTGGGAGGTCTGGGCAGAATTTTTGTGAGACCACGCAGCATAAGCCTCTTTGGTTGGGTATTAGGCCTCATTAGCTTAATCCCTCCTCGAGTAACTGCTTCTGTCTTAAACCTTTTCCGCATCATCCTTTTCTCTCGCCCACGCCGCCATTCTTCCGATTGCCTGCAATGAATAGTTTTGCAGTCCCATTCTTTACTGACGTCAGTGGCCTCATGAGTATGATGAAGAGTATGTCCGAAATGGCGGATGGCAGCGGGTATCTGTTTGTAACAGCCAGCAAATCACTTCCTGAAAAAATCATCTGCCTATCGGGCGCCATTTTATATGGTAAGCATCTTTTCGCCTTTCAAAATTGTTGGATTTAGCTGCTGCTGCGACCATTGCAACCATTCTCCAACTTCTCTTCGTCATCATTTCGTTTCGCGGCTGGAAAACATTGAAGACGGTTCGTGTTTTGAACTTCTTTGCTGAGGACAGCGCACCAAACACCAAGTTTGTGCTATCAAAAAATGGCGTTGAGAACAAACTGCCGGTGCTAGTTGTTTTAGAGGCAATGGAAAAATACTTGCGCATGTCCTAAAATTACTGTGTTCATGAGGTGATTTGCCGAGAAAATTGCTCACCTCTCACTGGCGTTCATTGAAGTTTGAGCAGTCAAGAAACTGCTGATTTCAGAACAACTTCTATCAAATCGTCTGGCAACTGACGTTATGCAACGTCGTGATCGTGGCTCTTCAAAGCAGCTGTGTTGTGCCGGAGATGTTCGCCATGTCCGAGGAGACCAACCAAACAGAGATAACTACAAAAGTTGTGAAGATGGATGTGAGAGCGAACTTTTCTTCTGAAACGCAGTTCCAGGAAGTCGATAACATGGGCACATGGGAAAGCTTTGCATCAAGCGCTGCCGATTGTGGACAGATGTACTTCACCCTTCTCATTGCACTGAATCGACTTTTCGTCTTCACGTCGCCACGTCTTCAGCAAATCTTCTTTGCGGGGTAACTTTGAGTTCGAAGAAGTGAAGAGTTCTAGCTTCCATGTCTTCATCACAATCATTGTGACGTGGCTGTGGATCTGTGCGTTGAACATCGCTTCATTGTTCGTCTGCCGAACGGACTTCAGCTACGACACGATGTCGATGGAGTCCGCTTGTAAGACCAACATGGACACTTGGGAGGATGTCGTCTACAAGGTTCGCCTTTCTCTGTTTGAATAACGTAGCTTTTAGGTTTCTCTGATCTCCAGCTACGGAATTCCCGTGCTCATTCTTTTTGTGTATTTTGGCATCTTCGTTTCGATTCGAAACAGTCGAGGCAAGACCTTGAGGTGAAGAATTTTTCCTCTTTTCGAGAATGTCACGAGATTTTGCTTAGCAACCTCATACCAACACCTACCGTAATCTAATCAAGCAAACTTTCAGCGTGACTGGCGGTGGGCATTGCCGCGTCTCTCGGGCAGAAAAGAATATCGTATTGCAAGCTTTTCTGATTGCCGTCAGTCTTGAGGTAAGCCGAAATTTAATTTTGCGACATAAGTGTGAGCATTCAGTTGGTGACACTGCTTAGTTACACGAAGGAAATGGTTTTGGAGGATTTTATCAGCACCATCGTTTCCATTGCGTCCAACGTCCTCGTCATGGTACAACATAGAAATGAAACGAAATCAGTTCTCTAGGTGAATTGCTCCCTGTTGCCAGTCTTTTTCTTCACGACCAACAGCGACTACAAGCGTTTCCTCAGGGAACTTTGCTGCCGTTGCTGCTGTCAGAGAAAGACGAGAAACACTTCATCGAACCCGCTGGTCGTGGTACGATAACAAGATGACTCACTTGTCCCATTCAGAGCCAACGAACGAGCAGCGCCGACCAACGAAGGAAGTCAATAAAGTCACAGCGCGCCTTCACGGCGTGATTCTTCTTTTTGGTCACAGTTACAATATTTGTCGTGTACATAAATTTCTAAAGACTGAGCCACGAAGCATCAAGGATTGAAATCTTTTAGAAGGGCTTGAATGTCAACGAGGAAGGAACTTTCAAAGAGCACGACTAGTGAGAAGATCTTTGAAAAAAACATTTTTTTTTCTTCGAAGGCAACACAGACAAAAGGAAAAAAAATAAAGCTATGGACCGCCAAGATATATGTAGATAGAGTAACTACCGTAATCATCATCACTCACGCCAATGTCAAAAGCCTCCAGCAGAGAAAAACAACATTCAAGTCAGACGCCTTTCATCAATAAAATCAGATTATGAATGCATAAGGTAAAACAGCAAAATCGTTCTGAATCGCGCGTTCGCAAAGTTTGTCAGGGCCAGCGCAGTTCTCGCACACCTCTACCTCCTCGAACCCCTTCGTAAGATTCTAAGCCATCGGCGCTGAATCGATGATCTTTTCCAGGAACACGTATATATTGCAGCTCAGGATGGAGTCTACCAACCATGGGATCGTTGAGAGGAAAAGTCAGCTGTGGACCGCCAATGTCGATGAAAAACGCCATTAAGATGTGATTGACGATATCTTCAGTAAAAACGTACTCCGGTGCCAGATTGAGCCTGATGATATCCATGGAGGGAATTGAAGCCAACGCTTCTGTAAGAATGGTGCTAGTTTGAAGGAGCTCCGCTTTCGATTCGAACTTTTCCGGCCGTGGACGAAGATGGACAGACTCATAAAAGGCCCGCTTTCCGATGCCAATATACAATTCCTTCACGCGTTCGCCTTTGAAGAAATTTAGCACGAAGGCGGCATCCGCGGCGTTATTTACTTGAACTCGTAGGCGGCGCAGCTTCACATGACGCTTCACGGACGGAAGAAACCGCTCAATCAAGCTTTTGTCCGTGGGAAAGTCTTGAGAACGAAGAGGTTTGCAGATTCGTCGACACGACGACGCATTCCAGTGGACTCCTCCATGTGAGTGATCAGTCATCGATAGAGCAACGTGCTTCTTCTTCTTCAGAATCCTTGTCGGCTTCCTTAACTCTATGTGCACTTCCCGTGACGGCGTACATTGCACGGAATACCAGCCAAAATCATGATTAATCCAGTCAACCTCTTCGCGCTCTTCGTTGGAAACTTCTACGCAAACCGTCGGCGTTCGAATCACGCATTGAAATGGGCCGATAAACTTATGAAGCTTGTCATGGTTGGCCTTAATCAATTCGCGGAGATAATGGCAAGTCCGTTCAAGACGACAGAGCTCGCGGACAGGGAGAAGTTGAACAACGGTGGGAACGTAAGGCAGCGGAACACCGAGCAGTGTTGACTCCATCGAATGGAATGACGAAGTTTGGGCGAGGAGGTGGGTGGGCCCAAATCGCTGCAATGCGTGAAGTTTTCGGAGAGCAATGACTAATAGAGTGAAGACAGAACTGTAAGCGAGCGTTGCAAAGAGAAAATTGAATTCGGGCGACTGTTAGCACTTTCCCATAAAAGTCCATAAAAGTTTTATTCCTGCGAAAAGCATCAGACATCGTGTGAAAACGTGCAACTGCAAAATCTCAAAATGGGACGACGTGTCTTTCTCACTCAGAGTCGTCACCGTCAGGCCAACGCAATTGTCGAACGCCGCTTCCCCCTCGAACGCCCTCGAACGCCTTTAGGCCTTCGTCGCTGAAATGATGATCCTTTCCAGGAACACAGATGTACTGCAACTCGGGATGCAGTTTCTCCACCACGGAATCGTTGAGTGGAAAGGTCAATTGAACACCGCCGACATCGATGAAAAATGCCTTTAGAATGTGATTCACGATGTCTTCGGAGAAGATGTAGTCAGGAGCGAGATTGAGTCTAATGGCATCGATGGAAGGAATGGAAGCCAGTGCCTTCGAAAGGATCGCGCTTGCTTCAAGACGTTCCGCGTCAGTTTGAAATTCTTCTGGTTTAGGACAGAGGCGAACACTCTCGTAAAACGTCAACTTTCCAATGCCAACGTACAAATCCGGTACACGTTCGCCTTTGAAGAATCCCAAGACAATAGCGGCGTCCGCTGCTGTGTTTGCTTGCACACGAAGACGATGAATCTTCACATGGCGTTTTATCGATGGAAGAAAACGCTCAAGGAGGCTCTTGTCCGTTGGATAGTCTTCTGGATGAAGAGGCTGGCAAATTCGCAAGCACGAGTTTGCGTTCCAATGACTTCCTACCTTGGAATGGTCCGTCATTGATAGTTCGAGGTGATTCGGCCTCACAAGCTCAATTCGGACTTCGCGCGATGGCGTACATCGAACGGGTCCAGGGCCACCTTCATGGCTAACCCAGTCCACTTCTTGACGATCAAGATTGGAGACTTCCACACAAATCGTCGGCGTACGGATCACGCATTGAAATGGGCCTTCAAACTTGTGCAGAGTCTTCGCATTCTCCTTGATCAAGTAGCGGAGGAATAGGCATGTCCGTTCGAGTCGACATACTTCGCGGACAGGTAGGTATTGAATAATTTTGAGCAGATGATTAAAGCGAACGGCAAGTAGTGATATGGACATGGGGAGAAGTGACGATGCTGGTGTGAAAACCAGGAAAGGCGCAGACGCGTTCGTGCTAATGGCTGACAATGCGTGAAGATGGAAAGAAGGATGACGAAAAGCGTGAAGGCGAGGCGAAAGATGCTCGTCGACAACATCTGAATCATGCGCTTTCTGAGGAATTTTGTTCGAAGAGCCGTCAACGACAAGGCTGTCGCTGGAGAAACGACCATAGATGAGCTGAAAATACTATGATGTTGAGAAGGGATAGATGCAACAGCCAACGTGCAGCCAACGATGGCATCGGGGATGTGGAAGATGTGCTTCAATATCGAGGATTGTGAAGAGACTTTCAGAGAGCAGGATTCGAGGGAAAATTGAGTGAGGCTGTTTTTTGCGAATTTGAGAGCAAATTCATTTTATTTCAGCGAAAAGAACAAGATATAGCATGGAAAAAATGTCATTAAAGATGGCAAATGAAGTGCAAACGTTTCCCCAAAATCTCCCTGAGGATTTCTTACTCATCTTCGTTCTTCGTCTTCGTCATCTTCATATTCATACCAATTTTCGTAGACACGATTGTTGAGAGCATCAGAAGGCATGCGCAGTTGTCGAACACCTCTGCCTCCACGAACGCCATGATACGTTCGAAGACCTTCAGGGCTGAATTGATGATCTTTTCCAGGAACACAAATGTACTGCAGCTCCGGATGCAATTTGTCGACCATGGCGTCGTTGAGAGGAAAAGTCAACTGAGGACCACCCACATCGATAAAGAAGGCCATGAGGAGATGGTTGACGAGCTCTTCGGAGAACACATAATCAGCGGCCAAACTGATCCGAATGATATCCATCGAAGGAATCGTCAACAGAGCTTTGGAGAGAAGTTCGCTTGCCTGAAGACGTTCGATTTCGTTTTGAAACTCCTCTGACAGCGGATCGAGCTGAACACTTTCGTAGAACGCGAGCTTTCCAATGCCGACGTACAACTCCTTCACGCGTTCGCCTTTGTAAAGTTCCAGAACGCTGGCGACATCAGCGGCTTTATTCGCCTGAATTCGAAGTCGACGGAGTTTAACGTGTTGCTTCACAGACGGTAGAAAGAACGCAATCAACGACTGGTCAGTGAGAAAGTCTTCAGAACGAGGAAGCTGACAAATTCTCGAAATTGACTGGGCGTCCCAAGAAATTCCACCCTTAGAGTGATCCATCATCGAGAAGTCGAGCTTTGCCGGGAGATCAGTTGGCCTTGTCAACTCAATCTTGACCTCACGCGAAGGCGTGCAATGTACGGAATACCATCCACAATGGTTAATAAAGTCGACTTCTTCTCTTTCTTCATTGGAAACTTCCACGCACACCGTGGGCGTTCGAATCACGCATTGAAATGGGCCATCAAACTTGCGCAGCTTATTTTGGTTCAGCTTGATCAGACCATGGAGATAACTACATGTCCGTTCCAGTCGGCATAGCTCGCGGACGGGCGAAAATTGAAAAACGCTAAAAAGGTCTTGAAAGGAAAATGCGAGCAGCGGCAACGCCATGGAAACAAGAAGCAGGTTCTGTTGAGACGATGAAGAGGCGTAATGCCAGTCGATGACAATGCGTGAATTTGAAAGAGTCAGCAAAGATGACGAAAAGCGAGCAACCAATGTCGAAAGCGCCTAGCAGAAAGAGGCGGCAACATTTGAGTCAGACGCCTCTCTGCAAGTGCTAAATGAGAAAAATACTGGCGGCCTATTCCTACAAAGAATTTGGAGTTGATCAATTCCGTCAATGAGATCTGAGCAAGTCCCCAATTTACGACAAACATGAAGCCTTTTTGTGAGAGCAGTTTATTTTTGCAAGAACATGAGATGAAAGCTTGCTAATTGCAAAATTGTCAAGACTGTCGATGTGTCACCCTCACTCATCGTCAGGCCAGCGTAACTCTCGAACACCTCTACCGCCTCGAGATCCTTTGAACGTCTTTAGGCCTTCGCCGCTGAAATGATGATCTTTTCCGGGAACACAGATATATTGCAGCTCGGGATGCAGTTTCTCCACTATGGAGTCGTTGAGTGGAAACGTCAATTTAGGGCCGCCGACATCGATGAAAAATGCCTTTAGAATATGATTCACGATGTCTTCGGAGAAAATGTAGTTGGGAGCGAGATTGAGTCTAATGGCATCACTAGAGGGAATGGAAGCCAGTGCCTTCGAAAGGATCGTGCTTGCTTCGAGGCGTTTCTCGTCAGTTTGAAATTCTTCTGGTTTAGGGCTGAGACGAACGCTCTCGTAAAACGTCAACTTTCCAATGCCAACGTACAAATCCGGTACACGCTCGCTTTTGAAGAATCCCAAGACAATAGCGGCATCCGCTGCTGTATTTGCTTGTACACGAAGGCGATGAATATTCACATGGCGCTTAATGGACGGAAGAAAACGCTCAAGCAGACTCTTATCCGTTGGATAGTCTTCCGACCGAAGAGGCTGGCAAATTCTCGAACACGAGTTCGCGTTCCAATGAATTTCTCCTTTGGAATGGTCCGTCATTGAGAGTTCGAGCTGATTCGGTCTCGCTAGATCGAGTCTGATCTCACGCGATGGCGTACATCGAACTGGTCCAGGGCCACCATCATGACTAACCCAGTCCACTTCTTGACGATCAAGATTGGAGACTTCCACACAAATCGTCGGCGTACGGATCACGCATTGAAATGGGTCTTCGAACTTGTGCAGAGTCTTTGTATTTTCCTTGATCAAGTAGCGCAGGAATAGACATGTCCGTTCGAGTCGACATAGTTCGCGGACAGGTAGGTATTGAATAATTTTGAGCAGATGATTAAAGCGAACGGCGAGCAACGATATAGACATGGGGAGAGGTGCCGATGCTAGTGTGAAAACGACGAAAGGAGAAGGAGAGTTGGTGCTAATGGCTGACAATGCGTGAAGGTGGAAAGAAGGATGACTAAAAACGTGAAGAAGAGGTGAAAGACGCTCGTCGATAACATCTGAATCATGCGCTTTCTCCGGAATTTTCTTCGAGGAGCCGGCAACGACAAGGCAGTTCCCTAAAGAAGAGACCGTGGATGAGCAGGAAATGCAGTGATGTTGAGAAGGGATAGATGCCAGATCATTTATGCAGCCAACGATGGCATCGGGGCTTGTGGGAGAAGTGTTTCATTGTCGAGGATGAAGAAGGGGCCATCAGAAAACAAGATGGACTACAGAGCAGGGAGGATGTTGCGATCTTGAGAGCAAATTAACTTTATTTCAACGAAAAGAACGACACAAAGCATGAACCGAACATTAGACAAGCAGCTACTTGTAAATGAAGTGCAAACGTTTCCCCCAACATCTTCCTGAGAACTTCTTACTCATCTTCGTCTCCGTCTTCGGGATCTTAATGTTCACACTAATTTGCGTGGAAGCGATCGAAGAACGCATCAGAAGGCCTGCGCAGCTCTCGAACACCTCTGCCTCCTCGAGCGCCCTGATACGTTCTAAGACCTTCGGGGCTGAATTGATGATCTTTTCCAGGAACGCATATGTATTGCAGCTCCGGGTGCAATTTGTTGATCATGGCGTCGTTGAGAGGAAAAGTCAACTGAGGACCACCCACATCAATAAAGAAGGCCATGAGGAGATGGTGGACGAGCTCTTCGGAGAACACGTAGTCTGCGGCCAAATTGATCCTTATGATATCCATCGAAGGAATCGTCAACAGAGCTTTGGAGAAGAGTTCACTGGCTTGAAGACGTCCTGTTTCATTTTGAAACTCCTCCGACAGCGGATCGAGCTTAACACTTTCATAGAACGCCAGCTTTCCAATGCCGACGTACAACTCCTTCACCCGTTCGCCTTTGTAAAGTTCCAGAACGCTGGCGACATCAGCAGCTTTATTCGCCTGAATTCGTAGGCGACGCAGCTTCACATGCCGTTTCACGGGCGGAAGAAATTGCTCAATCAAGCTTTTGTCCGTGGGAAAGTCTTGAGGACGTAGAGGTTTACAGATTCGCGGACACGACGAAGCATCCCAGTGGACTCCTCCCTGTGAGTGATCAGTCATCGATAGAGCAGCGCCTCTCTTCTTCAGAAAGCTAGTCGGCTTCCCTAGCTCAATCTTGACCTCCCGGGAAGGCGTACACTCCACGGGAAACCAGCCAAAATCATGACTAATCCAATCGACTTCTTCTCTTTCTTCGTTGGAAACTTCTACGCAAATTGTCGGCGTCCGAATCACGCATTGAAATGGGCCATCGAACTTGCGCAGAGTCTCCTGGTTAAGCTTGATATGGTCACGAAGATATCGACATGTCCGTTCGAGTCGGCAGAGCTCGCGGACGGGCAAAAATTCAAGGATTTTGAGAAGATCTTGTTGGAAGGAAACAGCGAGTAGCGGCGAGGCCATGGAACTAGTGAGAAGTTTGGTGAAACGTTGAAAAGGCGGGCGCAATATACTCGATGACATTTCGTGAAGTGAAAAGAGTCAGCAAAGATGACGAAAAGCGTGAAAGCAATGTCGAAAGCGCCTAGCAGATAGAGGCGGCAACATTCAAGTCGGTCAGCTATGCGCAAGAATTTAAACATTGAAAGTTGTGAAAATTTTCAATCAGGTTCATAAAAGTGACTTGGAGTGGTCTATTTCCGTGTGTCAATGGCAAGCCTTTTATTACGACAAAAACGAGGTCTCTTTGTGAGAACAGTGCTAATGCGAGGCGCCAGTGTTTTCAAGCTGGATTTCTTGTGAAAAACACAGCACCGTTATGAAATGGGCGTTTGTCTAAACACTGCGCTGATGAAAGGCTTGAACGCTGGTTATCGTGACTTGTGTTGTCTTCGGCTGTTGAGATCGCCAGGGCAACACTCGACGCCGGATCTCCGAACTTGTCAGCAAGAGGATCCACGGGTTTACATAGGAAAAGCCGCCGCTCCAGACCAAGTTTAGCTGGCGCATGAAGAAGAGGAGGCTGCTAGGCTGCAAACATTTCTAGAATGCTACGGCCACCCACAGCTCCAGTGACGCTGAAAATGTACTGTAATACATAATGCATTGTCGCCAGGAAGAACGCCGTGAGGAGACCGAGAGTCTGCAGCGTCAATCTCATTTCGTTGTTGATCTTGGAGTTTGTATTCAGCGAGTTAAAGGCTTCGGTCCGACCCCTTCTCGTGCTGCAATTGGAACATTTTGGACTGCACCTGCTGCCGTGTCTGTCAAGTTTCTAGCCAATTTCTAGCCACGAAACTGCAAAAATGTCACGAATTACCGAAAAACATGGACGAGAATAATGGCATAGCAGATGGCGCTCAAGACGAGGAAAGTAGCCGTGATGAGAGCTGCCATCAGGGTGTTGCGCTGAAAACACGGAACCAATAATTAGTGTTCTCTCAGTTGTCTCAGTCAAACACTTCAACAACAACTCGCTCTTTTTAGCTTACCGAAATGTCGCTTTGAAGCACGACCACGTTCAATGCTTCACGAGTGTCAAACGTGGCGTTTTTCTACAAACTTTTCAGAGAACGAAAATCCTGAGTCACCTGTAGTATGACGGGGATGCAGAGGAGCACCGGGCTCACTACTTCCACTGCGATTAAAGCCCAAACCGGCGTGCTGGTAATTATCTGAAATTCATCGAAAGTCAAAATCTCAGGTGAAGGGGAGAACAAACCCTTGATAGCCATGTAGAACTGAACACGACGGCCATACATCGCTGGAAAGAAATGAGAAGGACGCCGGTGGTCCGCATGTAGAGAAAGAAGTATATTTGGAGATACCACCAAAGTGGCAGGAAAGTGTCTCGGGCATCCCAGTATAGGTCAAGCAATAGACCGAAATGTTTTGGAATTGAAAAAACTAGCAGATTGGAAACCGTGCAGAGGTCAGCCAGACCCTAAACAATTAGCAAATTGTGGAAATGAACAAAAATTCACCTGAACAACCATTAACTTGAAGTACACTGCACTGAAAGCTGGAGTTCGCAGATTTTTGATGACCACAAAAAGAACCAAAAGGTAGACGGGAATTGAAGTAACAGACATGAAGAGAAATGTTATGACCGTCCAATGTGGCAGGACCATGAAAGCTAAAATTGCAGTAAATTTATGCACAACAAGCTCGCGAAAATTCTCTTTTCCCTCCGTCAATAGACACCCATTGGAGTAAGTCAAAGGAAGCAACTAGACTCAGTTTTGGGGTCAAAAATTCATGCAGGACGACGGTTCGTATAAAAGACTTCAATGTGAATGTGAGAGAATAATAACATGGCACGAAACGGAACAAAATTACAA
>JAQIXL010002932.1:0-11606 GCA_034700245.1 Poikilolaimus oxycercus | reverse complement strand
CACGCTCTTTTCTCGCTTCATCACCAAAGGAAACTTCCCCCTTTTCTCGCCCTTTGGGCCTCTATCAAGATAGAAATTGCACGGGCTTTTCTCTAATGGAAACCCTTCAGCGGCTAGCCGGAGAAAAGTAGGCCCTCTTTCTTCTGGCGAAAAGTTGGTAAAGATAGACGGCTTCTATGGGCGTTTTGTTCTAGAACGTTCCATAAGCTTCTAGAATCTTCTAGGGCCTTCGTGCCTCATGTGAGGACTTTAAGGCAACCCCATAGTGGATATTCGCGTTTAAAAGCGGCGGGAGGTAGTACTGAGGTGCTTCGGACAAAGCTTCTAGAACCTTCTACGTGACAAACACGCCACACCAAACTTTTGGTAATTCTAAGAGTGGCTCGTTCTTGCGGTCCATCCAGCCTTTTTCGGAGATTCAAAAACTGGCAGGTAGAGGAGAGAGTCGCATTGACGCTGCGCTTTAGAGCGCCTCGAAAGGTTGCTTGGGCCGCTAGAACTGGAAGTTTTCAGATCTGGAGGGGAGTAAAAGGGCCGAACCAAAGGAAACTTCCCCCGGCGCTTCGCGCCGGGGGCGATAGACTATCGTGGAATCAATGCTATCCAGCTCCTTGTTCGAGCTGTTCTCTGAACTGAGCAAAGTAGTCGTGTTGAGTGGGATTCCTCTCAATCGGCCGGCCGTCTAGAGTCCGAACTTGCCAAGAAGTGGACATGTCTTCAACTGCTCCGCCTTGTCCACATTGTTTCCGCATGTATTTCAGCCGTCCCAAGAGGAATTGTCTGTAGCGTCGGTGGCGAAGCGGAAGCCCGAGAGAGAACGTGATTATGTAGAGTGTGAGTAACTGCAAGAGAAAATCGGAGATCATAAAATTAGAAGGATGAAAAAAGAAAAAAATGCGGTCTAGAGTGAAAGATAGACGCATAGTCAGTGGTTATTTCGGTTACTAGCAAGCTACGAACATTTTGAAATGTCGAAGAGAACAAGCTGAGCAATGAGAAATTCCAAGTGATGATACAGAGCCAACCAAAGAACGCCGCTGTCAATTTTATGAAGCCACCGAAAGCGGCCAGAGGAAGATAGGCTCGAGAGCTTTCATAGATTTCAGCCATCTGAATTCGTCAGTAGATGCAAGATCTCATACTTGATACTTCTGTGACAAGCTCCCAAGTGCTGATTGATGGGTGTAAAGGGCGATGCTGCGTCGCCAGATGTAAAGTATTGGCTGAAACAAGAGATTGAAGAGAGAAGCAACTAACTAGTAACGAGAAGATCTCGATGCCGTTAATGAGCAATATGACGTACGGATTGTACCCTGAAAGAATGCTTGAGGTTCAAACGTGGCACAGCAAAGTTCGTGTACAAAAACGCAATTAAAAAGGCCTCACATAAATAAATCGATGCGCTGAAGAGGGCACTGAGGAGAGCCTGAAAGCATCATTCTTTATCGAAAAAGTGAACGTACGTCAAACAAAACAAAAATGAACATCCCGAGATACCACTTTCTCGATTCATAAGTCTCGACAAAAATCAATGACAGTAGTCTGAAATTGGGATGATGATTTTTAATTCTACAAACCTTTCAACTGTAATAAAGCTCGAGGTTACATGCGTCAAACCAGTTCCAAACTCGTGCGAAACAAAGGCCACGGTGCTCAATGCTAAATCTTCCTTGGCAAGACAATGAATATGACCAACTTTCATAGCCAGTTGTAACACCCGGTTGCATTCGTGGAAGACCCGTGTGCGGAATCATCTTTCCTAGTATTACCGACATCAAATGTGAGGCGTTCATGAAGAAGAACGAGAATATCAAGACGTACAGGAGAATCCTAAATTAATTTTTCAAATTATTTTACAGTAAACGTACCGAAAATGAATATGAAAGACGGTGACATTGAGTGAAACATAGAGAAGAAAGCTTGTTGAAAGCGTCGCCAGCATGATGAGGAAGCACTCGAGATAAACGAATTCAAAGTGTTCGATGAACCACTCGACGAGGTCGTCGGCGTCGCGTGCCATTTTTAGCGCAATCCTGAAACATTCCGATTGTAGCCTCGGGTGCATTGAGAACGTGGAGAACATTTTTCCCGCGCACGCGAGTCAGAGCAAGTCGAAATTAGTCGGTACCACTGAACTCATTAGATAGTGGTCGATTTCTCTATGTGAGGCCTAGCCTGGCACGAGGGTCCCTTGAGGATTCTAAAAACCGTGGCTATTCAAGACAAAACTCTGAAATTCTTGAAACGAAATTTGTCAGATTTGAAGTGCTACACGCGAGGTGGCAAAGGACAGGGTAGAGTGTCGGGGCGAGGTTCTTGAAGACTAGGGTGTTGTGGGCCGGTCACTTGTTATTGCATGAGAAATTATATGAAACATCATGTACCACTTCATACAGTACATAATAGCTGTCGACGGAAGCGATGAACCAATCGTGAAAGTGACAGCATACAAGGGTCTTCTCGGAAGCTATCAACCCTTCCACTCAGACGATTTTATGAAAACAAGAATTAAAGAAACGCTCGTGGGAAACTATACGAGGCGAAATCAGAAGATCGCTGAACGGCCGGTCTCATATGCTCTACGCCTTAAGTAACCGCAAGTTCGTTCGAGACTTTCTTGAATGCTGTTTAACCAGCAGGAAGTACGCCTCACTAACACTTCCTCTGGCCAGGCAACATGCCGAAAGCGGTAAACAGAGTTGTTTGAGGTCAAAGTCGACTTACAAAACACCTAGCATTAAAGATCGCCAAGTTTTCTGGCCTGCGTGTTTTTGAAACACAAATTGGTAGCCTCAGAATCAGAAATGGCACGCAAGAAACACTCGTAGCCCGTAATTTTAAAATGGGTACAGATGCTCTCAAAAGCACACTTGTTCGAGAATTGAACAAAAGTTTTGATTTCAAACGAATTTGCACTTTCCGTGGCACCTGAATATCAGAATGAAAACAAACAAAGTTAGGCACGATTGAGTGAAAAGCAAGATAATGAGATTGAGACACACCAAAGCATGTTATTTCTTGTGGGTGTAAAAGGGCTTGCAGAGAAATCTATTGCATGAGGGGAAGTCTCGCTGAGCGGAAATGAAGGTGCTCTGACGTCTCCAGGGAATGTGTTTGTTCTTCCGTTCTAGAGGCGAAGAATGTCAGCTGGGCACGCGATTCCTTAGGCGAAAGAGACAGGAGATGGAAGGTCTGTTCTCTTGACTAGCGTGAAGTAAACGCAAATCTTGAACTATGTTTTTATTATTGTTCACGATTCACAAAAAGTCCATAAGCATTGAACACTCATGTATTGGCCGTGCGTTTCTCTGCTGCCAAGCAAGAACTGTTTGGCTTCAAGTATCCAGCATCGACTTCATCGCCGGGCTCGACTTCGGGATCCGCTGGTGCTTCTTCAATGACTCCTAGACTGTTTTTATGCCGCTTAGACATTTCCACAAAGATGTCGCCGAAGTCCAGGCGCTTATCGAGATCGAGCGCCCAGCAAGGATAAAGCATTACTGCGAATCTGGAAGCCATCTCTTCCATGCAAACGGGAAAAACAAACAGGTTCTCGGAGCAGTCAATCGGTCGATAGAGTCGACTTCCGCTTCTCAGTGCTTTGAAGTGAACATGCGGGTCGCTGATTTCTTTATATGGCAATTCGGCATGGGTGTAAATTTCCCACAGAGTTACGCCGTAGGACCAAACGTCGCTTTTCGTTGTTACCTAAGCGAAATCGGAATTATTGGATGTGTGGCGTACGCTTTGTTCAAAGTATGCCTCGGGAGCTGTCCAACGCCAAGGTAGAGGGCGAGCGTGTTGAAAGGCGTACTGCTCCTGAAACTCTCGAGCAAGGCCGAAGTCCGTGATCTTCAGCAGTCGATCGGCAGTTAGCCTAAAATCTCATTCCTTTTATTGTTGTTTTTTTTTAAATGAAAACTCGCATGCAGTTTCTCGTGGCCAAGTCGCGATGAATCAGGTTGCAATTGTGAAGATAAAGCATTCCTGCAGCTATCTCTTTGCCGAATCGAAGTCTCTCTCTCTCCATCGTCTCCTGAAAGGCAAGCTGTGATAAACACGTTTCTTTCGACGTTGTTTCGCAGGTAGCCGTAAAGGCTTCCACCGGAGAGAAGCTCCATAACCAAAATCGGAATCTTGTCGTCGTTAAAGGCGACACCGTGTAGACCAACGACGTTTCTGTGCCTGAAATGAACATTCCAACTAATTTTTAAAGCGAATTACTTACTTCAGAGACATCATAATAGTGGCTTCGAGGAGGAATTCGAATTGCTTTTCGGGGTCGTCTAGTGAATGCAACTGCTTGCAGGCGACGTCGATCTTTTCATCAGACCACGCTGTCGGTCGCCAAACAGAGCGATAAACCATTCCGAAATTGCCTTGAAATTGGCATTTTGCATTTCCGAGCAAAAGCCTCACCGGTGCCAAGGACGTTCTCCACTTTGCCGATGCGCTTGTATGAAATTAGAAATCGTGCGTCGAATTTCGCCAGTTGAAGCGCTTCGATGCCCGAATAGAGACGCCCATCTTTGGTCTCATCTTCGTCCAAATTCTTCGAGGATCCGCCCTTGCTGAAGCAACCATATCCATTCTTTAACGCGAGTGTTACCTTTGAATTCTGTTGATTGCGAGCACGGGAATTTCCCGCATCTTTTCCCTTTGTCGTCTTCGCCAAAGAAAAACAACAGCACAAATGATTCCGAGTAGCGCCAGTAGGACGACAGCCGCAACAACGAAAACTATCCATGAGAAATTTGCTTGCGTAGGCGCGCTCACTGTGCTACCTGGCACGGCGTTACGAGCACATAAGAAGTGCGCGTTCTGCAATTTGTTTTGTTTCATCATTTGATCGAAATGCGAACGGTGCAAAGATCGTTGTGCCACTTTCGTTGATCCGCCGGATCGGCACCGTCATCATGCAGCCTCACACAGTTGTCGACTGGCTGAGAAAAGATAAGTTATAAGGCGTCAAACCCGTAGTGCTGGTTGATCTTCCGCCCACGCCCCCGTGAAGTCAACAGTTGAGCCATCGGACCAGCTGAAGTTTCCTTGCAGGCCTCTTCGCAGCCCAATGAAGAACCCCTTTTCAGCATTGCGAAATGTTACTGAGATTTGATTTTAATAAAAAAAAGGCAATTACTTGAAACAAAGTCGCTTTCTTCTTGCGAATGAATTGAGGTGAGATGGCCGCCGGTTCGCACGCACTCCTCTTCCGCATACTCGAATTGTTGTAGCGTGACGTTCACCTTGAAGCTTTGTTTGAAACGTGTGCAAAGCCTACTCGATAGCAACTTTGTGTCGGTTCGAAAAAATTATAATCCGAGCTGGGACAAGAGTGGTCGGGATGGCGGCTATCAGCGGGCTCTTTGCAAATGAACCCCGAAGGCTAAAGCCGGTATTGTGTTGGCATCCCTTGTGTTATTTTGGTTTAGAGTGTCGCTGAACAGAGTTAATGAAAAAGCCATTCTGTGCTTTCTCGTAAGCTTTTTCTGAGAAACACACAACTGAGACTCACGGCGAAGCACCGAGCAAGAATCCAAGATCTTGTGATTTTTGTTACGTTTTGATAAGCTATTCCACCGATTATGACGGCAGCTTTTCCGTACTGTATAGCTGCGCACGCGTCAATCTAAAAAACAGTTTGTTGCATTTTTATGGTATACCGACAAAGTCCAACCTACCTTGAGATAGTTTTTGGGTTGACCAGATGCCCAGGCCTCAAAATTAACTGGAGTTTCGTCGCTCCATTGAAAATTGCTCTCGTCGTTGTTTTGAGAGCGTAAGCCAATGAAAGTTGGCGCAAGTAGCAATCCTACAAAAATTATTTTCTTTTTTTTGAGAAACAGAAAAAGCCACCTGCAAGAAAATCATTTTCCCTCTGGCTGTGAATGGAGACCAGCGACGCATTGTCGGATTCACATGCGAGTTGGGCCTCAGGGAACGCCTTTTCTTCTGCGTAAAGCTTTTACTAACTGAATCAAAAGAGAAACCGCTTACTTTATAGCATCGATTGGTCTCTTCGAAGTAGCGATATCCGTTGAAACAGCGAGAGCTCACTTCGCTCGAAGAAAGAATAAATGAAGGCATTAGGCAACAGATAATCAAAAAAGGCAGCATCGCCGCCGATCGACGAACCCAGAAAGTCGTCGATAGGTTGAAGAGCTGGAGGAATGGCGAAGTGTCGCCCCGTGACGCGAGCAAAGAGTTTGGGTGCGCGCATTACAGCAAAGTGCTGAACGACGTTTTTTCTTGTCAACTCATTCAATTCGCCGTCTGAAAATGGCTGATTTCGTCAACTTTCGAGCATCTAGAACTACCGACGGCTCTTCCCTAGCAGCTCTTCTTATCCTTTGCTAGCCAAGACTGCTGTAAGCATTATCTGTTAGAGTCTACAAACGCGCTCAAATATCGAAACGGTCAAGTTTACTGGGAGTCCAGTGTGGGTGTACGACAATTGAGCGCCTGACATTTGAGCGCGGTTTTTTTCACATTCAGGGCCACAAATTTGCTGGATCTTTTTAACTTTAGAAGATAACAAATGTATGGTCTTGTTCCCCTCGGCGAGCTGAATCGAATGGTATAGAGCTTTCCCGACAAGAGCTTGAAAAAGAGCAGTAAAACCGGGGCTGGAAGGCCGGATAATTGAGCGCCAACATACACAGCGCTCAACTTCAAAAATGTATCGCGCTCAAATGTCAGGCGCTCAATTGTCGTACACCCTCCAGTGTGATGTTTAAAAAGGATACCACTCATGGGAGTACGAAAACTCTCTCTTCGATTGCTGTGCATGCTCAATTATGTGGTCACGAGTCAGGGAGAACTTCGATCTCTAACCCTTTCTCGGGCTGACAAGGCAAAACCGATGAGTGAAAAGAACGCTCTGCGTTCGTGTTGTAATCACTAAAACGGGAGAGGCAACGAAAGACTCAAGACTCGCCCCTGTCGATTGACGGTGAATTGCGTGTGGGGCGACCATTTTTGACCAAATCATATGGCTAACAAGTCCTTGTCATCATGAAATAAAATGCAATGCTCTTTTGGTTCTGCGATGGACGCCCACTAATTAACGAATACAGGGATATACATACAATGATAGTGAAACATTGCAGATTGTCGCGCTTTTGACAGGCGCATCTTACTAGGTCTTGGTTTGGAGAGACTAAATTCAAATATATTGTACTCATGTGGCAATTGGTCAATTCGAAAGCGGCTTGAAATTCTCCTTCTGCGATACCTCACGTTTGGAGAGCCTTTGATACAGCGACTCAACCAGTCGGTTGCTGTTGTGCTCAACGACGGGAAACTTGCTGAAAAAATTGTTTGCTGCTTATTATGCCGAAGGTTGTTCATACTACAATAGCTTCACAACTTCCGCTCGCGTCGCAGTTTCGCTGTACTTGGAAGTGAATAGGTCTCTGCAGCTGGTGGTGGAAATGATATTTCAACGCTGTTCACATGGTGAATCGGGGGCAACCCAATTCCTAAGGTCGTCTTTTTATAGACGCCTGTGCTCTGTATGTTATTGCTTTCTCCTTCGGACTTCCTCTTCGGCATCGTCGCTATCGACAGGTTCTTTTGGGACAGCTGAGGTGGTTGCGGAATCAATGCGGACGAGGCAACCGGATCGATGGTTCATCAACCGGATGGCAGGTTCAAACTCTCGATGGCCGACGAATTGAACGAAATCCCACGCAACATAACTATTTTCAACAGCTCAAGGAACAATTTGAACAAGGTCATCAGTAAACGACAATTATTCGTAGTCTGGGCTTTGCGTCGGATTTGCTCTGACTGTAACTCAAAAGGAAAAGTGTTGAAATGCGTCTCCTGCAGTGGATTCTAACGAGTGTTTACGCAATGTCTCACTTCTGCTTCCTTTGAAACCCAATCCCTGAAAGACTGATTCTTCCTGGCCAGTTCCCAACCAACTAATACCAAATTTTACTCGAGAAATTAGCAGTCAAACAACCTTCTACAAGGCTGAAGTATTCGATGCTCTTCTGAAACACAGCATCTTACTAGCCAATTAGCTCTTCGAATTTGACGAGTGGTCTGTTTTCGAGACCGTTTCCTGCAATGTCTGAAGCCTATCTTGGTTTACTCACTTCAGGCGACGCCAATCTTCTCATCATCAGCTTTTCCAGTCAGAGCTTTGGCTTTCTCAACCTCTAAACACTCTTGTCATTGCTAAACTCGAAAATCTTTCCCATTCACCCAGTGAGAGCACACCACCCTCTTCAGAGTCGCAATCTCGGTTTCGCGTTCGAGGATGGCTCGTTCTAGTTTGGCAATGTAAGCTCGATAGCGGACGATTTCGGCTCGCCTCCCCACTTTCAAGAGTTCCTCTTGACGTTCTTCTTCTTCGATCTGAAAGAAAATTGGATCGGTAATGAAACCAACGTCAGCCTCGATCCAACACTCGCGAGATTGACCATTTTGCGATGAGATGGGCATGTCGGCCAGAGGAATGGCGGTTTGAATGAAGATGTCACCTAACAGAAAGGGGCGGTAAGGAAGAAAAGAGAAGTGGAAGCGGCGGCGACCGTCTTTCCCATTAAAAGACGCGTAGGCGATTAAGTCAAAACTAGAATTTCGGGTCGTTAGCCGTCGACGCGCTTTGTGTCTGTATTATGGTCTGCGTGATTTATTAGAACACCCACATGCTTGTGAAAGCCATTACCTTTGCTAGTTTATATACTCTGCAAAAGTTGTGCATCGGCACTATCAGCTTTAGCAAATTCACAACGACAAGAATTCGAAAAGACGGAGCCTTTCGCACAATAGTCAGGTGTTGAACATAAGTGTCTTTACTTGTCTCTGAAGCCTATTTGAAGGGACCACAAGGGTGGTGGATAGAGCCAATTTGTGCAAGAGGATCGGCAGGAACACGCTTGTTTAGCTTTCAGTTGTATGCAGCTTCATTGAATCTTATATTGTCGTCAGTATTTCGAGGAGTAAACTGGCGCACGAGCAAGAGTCCTTGGAAACTTCATGAAGCATATCGAAATTCAAAATCATTCAGTCATTCCGAGAGCATTTTGTGATCTTCCAACTTCTGCTTCGATACTTCCCCGTATGTGGATGATCGCACTTGCGTCTCTTGAAAAGTCACTATCTAGTGTTACAAGAATCTTCTGAAATTCGAAGAAACGTTCCGGGTCTAATCGTTCGGCTTGCTAGAGTTTTGGGTAAAATCAAACCTGTTCGCCGGGTGAATCAATTCCTGTCTCTTACTGATTTTAAACTACAAACTTGAAACACAAATGAACTAATCGGGAAGCATAAAACTGATACCTGCTTGCTGCTTCTTGTATGTGCGAAAGATGCGTCTAAAAGTGCACAGTGCCGCACGATGCCTTGCTGTTCGCTAAATTTTACGCGTCAGGGCGCTCCCCTTGCAAACTGCACTTGCAGCTGAAATAGCGCCGATATTTCAGCTCGATTCATCGTGCTTGTCAAACGACTGGGGGTGTACTCTAGAGACACCGCTTCAGTAGAAGAAGCTTGCCACACTTGCTTTGAGTTTTCGGAAATAGACGATTATGTTGTCTAAGTGAGCAGAAACTAATGAAATTTGAGTGTGTAACGTCGAACTTTCATTTACCAGCAGAGATGATCTTATTTGTTATGTCTTCGCGTCGTTTCATTCATTTTTAGATCGTGGAAAAATGTATGTTTTAGGAGAGTTCCTATGAGCTGGGGCGAGGACCTCGTCGAGTGGTTCATTCGACACTACGAATTTGTTTATTTGGAAATTTTCCTGATTCTATTGGCCACCTTCTCAACCACATTTCTTCTTTATGTTTCACTCAATGTTGCCGTGTTTCACATTCATTTTAGGTAGTTTCCAACTCCTACCCACGAAATTTCAGATTCCTGCTTTACATCTTAATCTTCTCGTTTTATCTCATGAACATTGCGCAAACGATAACGATGGTTATCGGGAAAATCATTCCTCATACTGGCTTACCGAGAATTCAACCGGATGTTGTTACCGGGTACGAAAGTTAGTTTCACTTTGTAACTTTGTAAAACTGTTCAGCCGCGGTCACAATCGCCTTTCTTCTTCACGAATTTGGCGCCGGGCTCACATTTGTTTCTTCGAGTTTTATCACTTTGGAAAGGTCACTCTTGCCCCGTATGAATGATGAAATTTTCAGGCTCGTTTCATTAATTTTCGCTAAAACATATGAGAATCACAAATGGTACACGGGCATGTTTTGCCTTACTTGCCTTGACGTAAGTTATTCTCCGAAATGCTTCAAAATTTATGCGATGTGGTTTTTAGACCGTCCTAAGCGCCGTTTTCAGCACGTCTATCTACTTGTGTATGCAGGCATTTTCTCGTACCTTGTGATCTTGTGTCGAAAGGTAGTCAAAGTTTTCCTTTTTAGGGTATGATCCGTCTGTCACTGTTCTGATCAATATGCTTGAGATTTGTTCACTCTTCGTGAGTTGCGTCTTTTCCGCATTGATAATCGCTCTTTAGCCAATTATCTACATCTGGAGGAGAAGCATCACAGTCTACACGCATCAACATGGGAGTCTATCACAAAAATATCAGGCATCCTCGACCTTATAATAACTCTTTCAGATGGCCGAAATTTACGAAAGCGCTCGAGCGTATCTTCCTCTGGCGGCGTTCGGTGGTTTACTGAACATGAGCGCCGCGCTCTTTGGTTGGCTCTCCTTCGCCACACTAAACTTCCCATTGCTGAGCCTCTTCTCATCCGTCTACCAGAATGTAGGTGTTTCTTTGGTCGCTAACGTTTTTGAATTTTCTTGAACTGAAGTATCGCAGACTTGAGTATACTTCCGCATAGCACAGCTGCCTTGTAGGGACCAGATGTTTTTCAGAAAATTCAAGATTTGATCTTTTAAATTCTGCGAAATATACCCTCAATCAGTCATCAAAACATCCCTCAACGCTTCTCTTGCAGCTGCTCACGCTTTACATCATAGCATTTTCTTTGGGACTTCCGCTTCGACATCGACGCTATCGGCAATTTCTCTTGGGACGGCTGAAATTTCTGCAAAAGCAATGCGGCCTGGGAGGTGAAGTTGAGGATTCGATGTCTGCTTGGCATGTTCAAACCCTCGACGGACGTCGAATCGAGAGAAACCCGACACAGCAAGACTACTTTCAGCAATTCCGAGAACAACTCGAACAGGGACCTCTATAAAACCGATATCAATTCTATTATTTTCTTTTATTGTATTTTGGTATTTTGTTTATTCAGCCCTGACAATGAAAGAAACTGAAATGAGTCGTCTTCTTTCAGTTGGGACTGGCAGTCAAAACAAACAATCTCATCGGGTTCCTCCAGCCGTGTTTCATCATAACGCGTTTGAAGACAGCCTTGCGAACTGGTGGCGGTGACTTAACAGTCCATAGCGTCGTATCAAAATTTATGTCGTTGAAAGAAGTCGGTTCCATCAACGTTCCTTCACTGAGCGTGTAGTTGACAAAGATTTCTTCCGCCGCAAAGTCGCAATGGCATGCGATGCTGCGCTCCTGGAGACGGCCATCAGGGCTGTGCGGAAGTGCAAATTCAACTTCCGCGGAAGCGGAAACGGAAGTTTTTTCCAAAGCCACGGAAGGAAGC
>JAQIXL010002931.1:0-11607 GCA_034700245.1 Poikilolaimus oxycercus | reverse complement strand
GGCAGGCTCGCCTTCTGAGGTCTCAGGCAGGCTCGCCTTCTGAGGTCTCAGGCAGGCTCGCCTTCTGAGGTCTCAGGCAGGCTCGCCTTCTGAGGTCTCAGGCAGGCTCGCCTTCTGAGGTCTCAGGAATGCAAGGTTACTGTAGCAGACCTCTTGTGGAGGAGAAGAAAGGAGGCCGCCGGTGATCTTCGGAGGCAGGCGGGAGGAGGAGGAAGAGGAGAGGAGCAGGCGAGGCGACCATCCAGAGCGGGAGACGAGAGTTACACTGAGCTCCGGTCAAATGCAAAACTACGTGTGCTTGGATGCTAATTTATAATTAGCATGTCAAAAATTATCATGTCAAAATTAGCATACCAAAAATTTGCATGTCAAAAATTTGCATACAAAAAATTTGCATACAAAAATTAGCATACGCATTTGCATACCACATTAGCATACTATATTTGCATAAGGGTCGTATGCTAATGTCTGAGGTCATTTGTGGGACCGACCGGTCGGTGCTGTGACAAGATGTCACAATGTCACAAAGTGGGACAATTGTCCGTTGATATTGGTTAAGGGAAGGGGATAGCAGATCATGCCGACTTCAGCATCTTCTTTCCTTTCCGAGCTTCTTGCTGTGGCAGAGAAGCGACGAGAGAAAAACCGCCTTCAGCAAGAAAGGAAGGATCGACGCAAAACCAATGAAGACAATCAGCGAGAAAACTGATGAGTTGGCAGCCAGAAGGCCAGTGAGGGCTGGTGCCAGCACTTGTCCCACCTGCTCAAGCGTAGTCAAACTTTCCGTTTGATTCTGAATATTGTTGATTGTCAATTAAACACTCCGTACTTGCTAAATTTCCGTTGTCCGCGAGCACCACTATCCAGTCCTTACTGAGTAGCTATTTTTCCCCATTGACCGCCAGTCTAAGAATGGCGCATGTGCGAACGTTCATTGTTCAAAGTGCCACAGACGCACTAGAATTGTCGCTCCATCCAAGACAGGTTGAGTGGACGAGCCCGATTTCACTGATAGACTGGAGCCGAGCAGAATCGAAGCTACTGCGATGCATGCATTATTGCCTAATTATGAAATCTAATTATGAAATCCTTACATGTAATAAACGGCGACATGTCAGTTTGTGATGCTTGCAAATTTCTGGGGCGCACGCCAAAATTCGCGCGCGGGTTACGGTAGGCCAGGTTACGGTAGGTGAAATTTTGATCCACATCGGAGAGGCGGGAAGGGGAGCCGCCGCAGGCGGTGAGTGAAGTGCTTAGTCGGGGGATGGAACTGGGGGGGGGAAGCCCCAGCCGGGACCCCGCCGGAGGCGGGGGCACGGCTGGTTCTAGAAGAATTTGCTACCTGTTGTTCTCTACTGTTGATCGAAAAATCGCCCAATTAGGGCCAGTGGTTGCACGGGGGTCCTCGGTGAGGACCCTACCCCCTCCGCAATTGGGCCCGACCCGACCGACCCCTCCGCACTTGACCCCGCAAAGTGTAGTTGAAAAAACGTGTTGGAAACTTGTTTTTGCAAGCCATTTAGTCCGTTGCAGCATTAGACGGACATAGAAACACCTTAGTGAGCAATTTCAACTTCGATCTACACTTGAAGGCAGGTAATTCGCCGCTCATTAGCAGCCAAAATTTCTGAGGACCCTTGAGGACCCCTGGATCTCGAACAGATCGTATCAAATATATGCAACCCAGTATACCATTCGATGACAAATTTCCTAGCGATTCCAGCGAGGCCCCCAGTCGGGGGCACCGGAGCGCGAAAGAAAGGGGTAAACGGGCGATTTTATGAAAAAACGTGGCCAAAAATCCGCTAGTTTCAAAAAATCGCCTGTTTACCCCTTTTTAATACAACATGTGGGGGTTTTGTTGCGACCAGTGCCGTCTTTTAATTAAAGTAGCTGAAACTAAAAACTACCGTATACCGGACAGGATGCACTCTTTCGAGTCGGCTCAAAGCGCATTCGATTCAGCTCGCCGAGCACTATAACATATCCAAAAATGGCAGAAATCGGAGACATCGATTTTCCCAACTTCCGCGGCATTTCGCTTTTATGAGATATTCTGTATTAAACACACTAAAGGACGAGTCTTAACGATAAAAAAAGATCGGTGGAATACACGCTTTGCCTTCAGTTTCTTGGGAATATTTAATTAACGAGTATTTTCTTTCAAAATGGGTCAGGATAGGTAAGAAACCAACGCGATTTTGATGGGCCCGTGCTGGAAATAAATTGGCCGACAACGGAGCTTCAATGCTTAATTTTCGAATGCGTGCTTCATGGAATATTGGTATAAAACTAGCATTCCATGCGACTAAGGAATATTTCGTCGTTCTATAGTCATTACATATTTCTGGATAAGTCAGGCGCCCGTTAAAGGATCGATTCCACATTTAGTAGGGTTTCGAACCGAACCGAAACCGAAAAAACCAGTTTTAACCGGTTTTTTTTGAGAAAACCGATAAACCGATACACCGAAAAACCGATTTTCCTGAAAAACCGATAAACCAGCGCTCTTCAAGTTAGTACTACCTACCGGGAGTCAGGCTGGGTGGCAGCTTGCAATCGTTACCGCTTGTTCGTTTTCGTTTGAAACATTTTGCTTAACGTTGCCCTCTTCTCGCACGAGAGCTTTTTTACCGTATATGGCAACACTCACTGAGAGGGAAGAACTTGGCATCTCTTATAGAGTTAGGGTCTGCGAATCCATGGACGGGCATTACATTTGGGTACAGCAGCCTTGCCAAAACCCCTCCACACTTAAATTCATTTTCGTCTGGGTCTAGCACCCATGTGGGACTCTCTGTCTAGGAAGTGAAAAACCGATAAACCGGTTTGTTGGCAAAACCGGTAAACCGAAAAACTGAAAACCCGATTTTTTCGAACCGATTCGGAACCCTAACATTCAGAATTTTTTTTGCATACAGGGTGAAAAAAAACACAAAAGGCTTCTGTATACTCTCTGTTTTATCAAGAGTAATTCAGGATTGCTTGAGAATGTTTGATGAAGGCCGTCGTGATGCTCAGAATTTAGGTTCGCTGTTTCTTTTTAAAATTTAATTGGCAAAAAGTTTAGAAACAATAGCAACTCACTTCGATGTAATTGGGTTCATTGGAGACGGAAACTGGAATAAACGCTATAAATGCCGGTGCTTCTTGGGCAGAGTTACGTACATTTAGAAGTGTTTACAGCGCCAAGGATGGAACCGAAGATTTCTGTATTACTCTTATAACAGACGACGAAGAATATATTCAGGAGCGCTGTAAACGCGAAGAGAAATGTTTGTCTGAACTTAAACACGCAAACATCGTAAAAGCGCACGCATTTTGGACAGAAACAGTTTCTTTCCCCCTAGTAGTCCAAAAAAAAAGTTCAGAAGTCCCGTTATACCTTCTTCATCTCGCAAAAGGAATACTGCCCAGGGCGCTCGTTGCACGATCGTCTCGATCAAAACTATTTCACCGAAGAAAGGATCGAAGAAATTTGGCGCATGTTTGATGATGTGCTAAACGCGTTGGATTTTATGCACTCAAAGGACTACATCCATCGCAACGTTAAACCGGTTTGCAAAAACATTGCGAGAACATCATACATAGATTTTAAGAGAAAGATACTTTTCGATCACATCGGAAGAGCGAAATTGAACATTGACTGTCAAGTGACGTCTACCGTTATGCGCACCTGTACTCTGACAGTGGGAATTGGAACGATGTATTATATGGCCCCTGAGATGTGTGAGGATTACACAGCGAAAGTCGACATCTACAGGTTAACGAAAAGACGCTTGCTAGCAACTTTATTGAATACTAGTCTTGGAATGGTAATGTGCACAATTTGTGCCTCGCTTATTACAACCAATTCTAAACAGGCGGACCTCCTATTCCATCGAATCGCAAAGGTGCGATGTTCTCTCTTTTCCTTTCAATTTCAGAACGTTCCCCACTTCCCAATAGATTTCTTTGATGGTTTCGCAAACAGTGAGAGAGAAATGGCGAAAGAGTTAGCGGAGTCAATGCTGAAATACGATCACAAAGTGCGACCGTCTGCCCGTCAGATACTGGAAAACACGAGATATCCCTTTTCAACACGTGAGTTCGGGCACAATAGTTGACACGATTTTTAGGAGCAATGCGAATGCAAATGGAAAAACAAATTGCACATAAAAAGCAAGAAGGAGAAAGGATAACGATTATGCTTGAAGAGTGCACAAAGTTCCGAGAGCTTTTTCAACCTAATGTCCAACATCTTGGCACTGGTGCATATGGAAGCGTTGTTCTGAGCAGGTTAGGCCGCCAGAGCTAGATCGTTCACTTTTAGGTGCAAAAATACATACCAAGAATTTGCGGTGAAGTTAATAAAGCTTTCCGACGATGAATATAAAGACCTCGTCCAAGAAGTCGATAATTTAAAAGGTCTAAAGCATCGGAATATTGTCGAACTAGACACGTTTTGGGAAGAAAAGGTAAATTTCACACGTTGGATTAACGATTCGATTAGATTCATCGCGCAACGTATCTATTCATCGCCCTGGAATACTGTGAAATGGGATCTCTGCGAGGCGCTCTTGTTGGTAGCTTTTTTGCTCCGGATACGACGAGAATTTGGCGCGTTATTTACGATGTTCTTTCGGGCCTCGAGTTTATTCATGCGAAGGGCTATTATCATCGCGATATTAAACCAGTATGTTTCACTACTGTTCCACTCTCATAACATAGGAAAATATCCTTCTTTCAAGTCCCGAAGGGCTTGGACTAGTTGCAAAGATAGCCGATTTTGGGCAAGCAAGAAATACGATTTCCATGACGCATTCATTAACACCTGGTGTTGGAACTGAGATGTATATGGCTCCTGAGGCTCCTATTTCCTACGACTGCAAAGTTGACATTTATAGGTTTAATTCGAGCTAAAAGTTTTACTGTCTCCCTTGCCTTTAGTGCCGGAATAGTGTTCTTCGAAATCTTTCTGTCGCTCTCGACTAAGGACTCCAGCAAACAGCTGGCCGTCGCTTTTGCATTTTCCAAGGTGAGTTGATTTCTGTGATTCTAAATATTTTATGGCCGCGTTGCAGAATCGCCAACATTATCCATTCCCATTTGGCGACCAATTAAGCGTCCCCGTTTCTTCTCTAATGAAAAGTCTCGTAGCTTCCATGGTCCAAGAGGAGGCGCATATTCGTCCAAGTGCCGAAGAATTGTTGGAAGACAAGAGACTCGAGGCAATTAGAAAACTGAACACTGCTGCCTTGTGGCAGCGCAACGACGACGGAAATCCAGAAACGATTATTTCCATGTGGCTCAATATGATTGGGGCTTTCGGAACTCTTAGCAGCGATGTATTGAGAGGAATTCTTGGTGTGTGCAAGCCACTTGATTCTTCAATATTCACTTCTGTGAAAAGGACGTCTCATGCAAAGCTGACTATCAAACTTATGGACAAGCTGTTGAACAAGATTGGCATCGAGCACATCTCCGAAGTGCTGAAAAACCGTGAAAAAATTGAAGCAACGCTTCTAGAAGGCCAGTCTTACGCTCCCTTGAAGAAACAACAAGAAATGGCCGAGCACCGTCTCGAGTTAGCCTATGAAGCCTTCAAACGATTTGGCCCAGCGTTCATCCCTCATCCGTTTCGAATTCGCGTCCTCCGAAAATATTCTTGTGGTCTTTGGACATTGACTCGACAAATCGATGCTTTAAACAAGTTACGCGACGAGATTGAAAACGCCATTGCTGTTACGGAAGCGGCAGATCTAGCTGAAATTCATGACGAACTTGCCCTTGTGAAGAAAGAGCTCGATCAGCGTCGTTTCATATTCAGGGATGTCGAGGACTACATCAAGAGACAGCAGAGCGATCCATCGCCAACTAGTTACCGCTGATTCTGCGAGTGACGCGTCGAATGAAATGGTCTATTCTATAGTCCTATACCCTTCATTGTGTTTCTTTGTCCTTTCTTCATCTCCGTTGAAATTTCTCACTCTGCCTCCTCAATTCTTGCCTCCTCAATTCTGCTAATTGTAAGAATAAACATGAATTAGCTGCATGGCACTGACAATGACCAAATGCATTGTACGTCAACTGATACCTTGAAAACGATTGTGGCGCTGTCCAGAATGAGAACCGCCGAGATGAGAACCGTTATAATACAAAACCAGCAGAATGAGAACCGCCGAGATGAGAACCGTTATAATACAAAACCAGCAGAATGAGAACCGTCGGAATGAGAACCTTATCGATCGCTTTAACGAATGTCTCTTTCCTTTCAATTTTTCACATACATAGCTGTCCGGGCTTGTTTGCCTGCAGAACTAGCGTAAGATGAATACTGAAGTTTTTAGCTGCCGGCAGTAGAGGCGACGGAAACTGTCATTCAAGCTGTAACAACATTCCGCCCGATGGATCGGACACATCTGAACAACACGCAGAGAAGGGAAACTGTAAAGAAAGCGGAAATGCTGTCGAAGCTGTGTGAATCGTGTGAGCTGTGCCGCACAAGGCTGCGGATCGAGCTGCAGCAATGTTTCACCCGACGACAGCCACTCCTGCAAACAACAAGCGAGCTGGGGCAAGTGCGGTGAGAGCTGGATGAAGGGATTCTGCTGTGCGAGCTGTGCGAACGCCGAAACTTGTGCCGTCGAGTAATTATAAGAATCGATAAAAACGTTATTTGTTGAGTCGAAACCATTCTGTCTCTAGCAGCATGCGTGAAGGCAAAAGGCGTGCGGCTGACCGCCTCTCTTAGTGGTCGCCTGTTGCGAGCCTCTCTCTCCTCTTCTCATTCACATTTATTGATTGAAGGGCGTTTTCGTAATTTGTGTATTTGGTCAATTCAGTGCTTTCCACTTTCAGAAAAGCGTAGTTCGTCTCGAATTGTGCTCTTAGACTGCACATGCTCACCATTAACAAGGTCATTGATGCTTTTTCTCTTCCTTAAAGCTATGCGAAACAAATAGAAACTCTGCAAGGTTGGTTTTTATTCGGCAACATTTTTTTTTGCATTTCAGAAGCGCAACAGCGAAAACATACCAACGGTAAATTCTACGGTCTAAAATTTGCCTCGATCATTTCCTTAGAAAAAAGGTCTACTTTCCGTACGAATTCCCTAACTCTTCTGTAGAAGTCATGGACTACAAACAGAAGAACTAGAAGACATCAAGAAGTAGATCCATAATGCCCAGCTACTCTTTTTCCATGAGAAGAAGCCCTCTGTGGCTATTCAATTGCTTACAATGGCGAATGCATTTCTAGACTGCAACTGAATCCTTTGTCGATAGAACTCTCAGTGAAATTGTCAAGAAGGATTTGGCCTCGTCGAAAAAAAACCACTTTTAAAGAGAAGTGGATAAATAAATTGAACAAAAGTTAGAATTCGAGTTCCTAGACCGTGATCATGAAAGCGTTTTTTAGCTAAAAATAAAGATGCTGATCGAGGCTTCGAAAATTTGAAGACATTCTTCTTTTTTCTGAGTGTTGGACGAAGTTTAGTCTTCGACGGGTAGAAATGCCTCTGCGTGTCCAGCAAGGGAAGAAGGCTGGCTGGCGATCGCCTGCCCTTCTCTGGCGTCATTGTCCTCGACCTGCATTCAAACTCTACTCTAAGAAGAAACATTAATATTGTAGATGTCTTAATCTCATTGCCGGTCATGCGTTGATAAAATATTTTCTAGTCACAAAACATAAAGATTTGATGAAAGCTTTGCGTTTCTCAAGAGAGAACTTGTTCATCCTGCTGAAAGAAGGCCTCGTCGATGACCAGCAAGATGTCTCTCTGGGTGAAGAAAAGAGAACTGCGCGGCTGACAGGCGATCGCCCGTGCAATTTCTTCTCTCTACGCGAAAAAAAATGTACGGCTGACCGTCTGCCTTCCCATTTCCTCTTCTCTTTCCTTATTCACATTTATTGATCGGCCTCGCATTTTCGTAGTCGCTCCCCATTTTACCACAAAACTATTTTCCTGTTTCAGAGACGCTTAGTTCGGCTCGTAATTGCGCAACTAGACTGCACATACTCAACAAAAGGGAGAAAGTGAAAACATTCGCGGCAGATGTGGTGAGTATCCAGCGTCAGAAATGGAAATTCAGAAGGACAAAATGAAGAAAAGAAGCACGAAGACTCCAAAGAGAAGAAGAAGACAAAGAAGAAGAAGTGTGACACGAGCAGCTTGGAGGAGACTTCCTTGGAGGAGAAACGAGCCTTTGAACGAAGACTTCAGAAGCACCAGGCGACGCTACACTGCTTGACCGCAAAACCGTTTAAAGTTGATCTTCAACTGGACCCTCTCACCGATACGCACGCGCATAGGGAAAAGGTGCGAGACAAGATCTACGAGACCCACGCTAAGATCGACACGAAGGGCAATCCTAGCAAGATACACCAGAAGAAGGACCTCCGTCTGCAGCAGATCATGGTGCCGACGCGAATCATGGCTGCGGCGAAAGACGCCCTTCTTCAACGAGCGCTGGCCTACGACGCACTCGGGTACACTGCGGACTTCGCAAGAACGAGAGCGAGAGTGAAGAGAGCGCAAGAGAAAAAAGAAGAGGAGAGCGACTGACAATGAGCCACTGGCAAGCTTGTCTTCCTCATTATCTTCTTCGTCATTGTCTAGGAAATGACCTTGACACCCATAAACAAGTACGAATTGTGCAAATATTGCAAATGAAACAGAAACTTCCGAAAACGAAAGTGCGTCGCCGATCCACCGATCCGTGGAGACCCCGAGACAAACTGCAGACGTCTGTCTGTCTGCGCGGGCAACTGAAGGGCTTCAGCAGTCATTGAGGTTCCGAGACTCAATGTACCTTCCCCCTTGTCTCTGTCTTCTCAACTTCCTCCTTCCTGCCTTCCTTGCCTGCCGACTTCCCGCGCAAAGTGTCCGAAGAGGGAGAGGGACAAATGGAATGCGGCGAGCGAGTTGAGGACAAGGAGAGACACTGAACCTGGCCTCGAACCAAAATGTCGGTGCGCTGACTAAACCTGCAAGGTTTTCCAACCGCTTCACTGCTCCTGCATCGCACAGCCCGTGAAACTCTTCTTCAAACGGATTCATTCAAGAATGATTGATGCTCGCGAAAGAAGCTAACGTTAGAAGTTATGAAAAGAAGTTAAGATTTCAACAATGCGTTTCTACTGTATTAGCACGAAAGAAAAGTTTTTTGACAGAAAATAAAGTTATTTGAAGCTAAGGCAATTTGATGACTTGCTAGTGGGGGAACTTCTAGATAGAATGAGAAGAAATGCGTCTGTAGTGCCCAAAAATGGGATAAAGGGCGTGCGGCGATTGCCTGTCCGTTCTTTGTTGTCACTGTCCTCTTGGTGCATTGAAACTTATCGATGCCCAGGTAATTTTTTCCAGCCTGATAACAAGAGCTGACCGGCCTGGAACCACGTCTCGCCCTTTTCCAAACTGGAACACATTGTTCCAACTTGGTCAGCAGATTTTTTGCTTTCCGCCCTGGAACCACAACTTTCCAAGTTGGAAGTCGAGATTCAGCCTGGAACCACGTGGTCCCAGCTTGGCGAGCGGAAAAAGACGTGGTAGAGTCGTGGCTAGCTCTTGGATCAAGTTGGAGCCGCGACTTTACCGGCCTGTTACCTGCTTGTTATCAGGGCGATAAAGTCGTGGTTCCAGGGCGGTCAATTTTACCTGGGTGAGAGCGCCTTTTCGAAATAGCCACTTCAATGGGCTTCCGGTTTTGGAGACGCAGAATTCGCCTAGAAGAAGCGTGCCACTAAACGGCATGCAACTATAAAATCGAGCAGGAACACGATACTCATTTCACGAACAGCGAACAGCAAACTTTCTTCGTAAACAATTTCAATTCTTGGGAAGAAACTGAAAGGCCAAACATTTTTGCGATTGATGTCACGGTGAGCCCGAGGGCGGGCACATGAAGGACTGCAAGTGCGTCGAATTCTGCTCATGAGATTTTCTTTTGAGTGGTTGGCAGGCTATCAACGGCTTAGTTGAACAGCGAGGTTGCGTGACTCGTTGGCATAATGGCCTGTTCCAGCGTAGCCTTCATCCACTCTTTGAAACCAATGTGATTCCTACTAAATTCGCGAGGTCTACTCCTAGACGAAAGAAAATAATTTATGCAAGGGACTCAAGAGAATTAAATGCGCGCCGTAAATCTTTTGATACAACTGAGATGCGGTTCATTAGTTTCATCAGACACGAAGCTTGAATGCACTAGCGACGTTGGACTGCTTGCCCTCTTGAAGCATCAATGCGATGCACAAAAAGTTGAAGGCTATACAATCCTTCACCTCAATGTCCTGCAAAATGACTCATGGGACTTCTCAAGCAAATTACCTTACCGAGAGTTGGAGGGTGATGTGGTGACAGTGGTGTATCTCCGAGAAGCACGGTAGCTGTTAGAAGAAAACGTGCAAACCTCGCTGCGATATTAACCGAAGCTAGTCAGACAGCGGAGAATATTTATGCGAGCAGAAGAATAAAGCTCGTGCTCAGCCGGCTACAGACTGCAGGCTGATGCAAAAGGCAGACAAGCTATGGGGCGCGTTTTGCACGGATACACATTGGTTTGCCGGTCCATTCAATGGTGTCTTTGTATGACCGACATGACTCTCGACTTACCAAGCTATGTGTTTCAATGCTTCTTGTTCTGAAAACTCTAGCAGCCGTTTGCAATATGTACATAGGTTGATGCTTTGTCTGATCTTGAAGATTCATCAAGCTGTGCAATTTTCTATGTTTCGCTTGGCAGACAATGGACGGTTTTTATTGTCGCGATCGTTCAGCTGAGAAGATGCAAGATTATTCGACGCCAAGCCCAGCATCGCCTAGCGCTCTTTTCAACAAAAAACTGTTCAGAAGCAATGCGTTTCATAGCATAATTGTCAGAAACTCTAGTTGTGAAAAGAGGATTGTCACCTCGTCCGTCTCTCCATAACTTTTGGGTTCTCAAAGTCCGAAATGGAATCGTAAACTGTTCGTTAAGTTTCAAGCCTTTCTCAAGGAGCTGCATCCTCATTCTAGAAGCTGGTGCAAGGAGACGTAAGAAAAGAAGAAATCACAGCAGAAAGAGGAAAAAATATCGTGCGGCTGGTGGATGATCGATTGCTCTCTCTCTTCTTTCATCAACGCCCTCTTCTCTTTCACATTTATCGATTCCAGCGAACTTTCATGATCCTTTCTTGAGGTCAATTTATGGCTTCCGATTTCAGAGATGCTTAGCTCGTCCATCAGAAGTGTGCACCTAGAGTGCACATGCCGAGATTAACTCGGTGCATGATTTTTTTTATTTCATTGAACTTCACATAAACAACAAAAGTTCGGCCTTTAACACAATGATTAGATGGACCAGATTTTCTCTTTCATAGGCAAGAAGCCAGCTACGGCTTCCATTGCCAGGAAGACTCGAAGACAGCGAGCACTATAACAAGATCACAACAGGGCTTAGTCATAGTGAAGGACCAGCCGCGGGGCCGCCTTCGGCGGCCCCTTGCGGCTGGCTGGGGGCTTCGCCCCCAGACCCCATTTTAGGCACATTTACTATCTTTTAGATTTCCTGTTCTTCTTGAATCAGGGATCCCTTTTCTTCCTTTGAACTCCATCTTGACTCGATTTCTTGCTCACAGTCTTTCCTT
>JAQIXL010002930.1:0-11607 GCA_034700245.1 Poikilolaimus oxycercus | reverse complement strand
TGTCCACGCGGGGGCGCTGCAAGTTTTCCTCGGCCTCCACAGGGGGCACACTCGATTGGATAACGCCTAACGGGGCGTCTTGGAAATGGCCGAATACCTGTCCGCCTTCCCTTCTTTTCTTCGAGGATAAAAGGCCCTCCCTCATCCAGAGAAGGCAAGTCGCTCGAAAACTAGGGAAGGAGGATGTTTGAGGAGAAACTCCTTATTGGTGTTGCCTCGGCGACCTCCCTCGTCGCCCTTACGGCCGTCCTCGTCGTCGTCCCCAACCTCTACCAGACCATCAACGAGATGCACGACCGCGTCCTCGCTGGAGTCCAGGTTCGGATAAGTTTCAACTTTTTCAACTCTTTCAGCATTTCCGCGTGGAAACCGACGCTGCTTGGTCGGAGATGATGGAAGTTCAGGTAAAGATTTCGCCCGCTGCCAAGCCTCGCGAGAATCCCTTCAACTCCGTCTTCCGCGAGAAGCGTCAAGCCAAGCCCAACGGCCTTCCTTCTTTCTGCCAATGCGAGCCATCAAAGCCAACCTGCCCACCTGGCCCTGCAGGACCTCCGGGACCCGCTGGAGCTCCTGGACCTCGTGGAAATCCCGGTGCTGACGGTGCGCCTGGCCCGGATGGAACGGCTGAGGCGACAAAGTGCGATGTCTCAACCGAATGCATAAAGTGCCCGGCTGGACCTCCTGGAGTTGCTGGACCCGACGGACCTGCCGGAGCACCCGGACCTGATGGTGCTCCCGGAGCCGCTGGGGCTTCAGGAAAAGACGGCGCGACTGGAACTCCAGGACCAGCTGGAGATGTGGGGGCTGCTGGTGCACCCGGAGGACCGGGCATCCCTGGAGCCGCAGGATCCCCAGGAACCCGTGGAACTGCTGGCAAGCCTGGACCGACAGGAGCTCCTGGAGCAGCGGGAGCAGCAGGACCACCCGGACCGGCGGGTGCCCCGGGAGGTCCCGGATCTGCAGGAAGCGAGGGACCAGCTGGACCAGCTGGAGCTCCCGGAAAGGCTGGCGCTGACGGAGCCCCAGGAAAGCCGGGAGATTCGGGCAAGCCAGGAAGCGACGCGGCGTATTGCCCATGTCCACCGCGCTCCAACTTCATCTTCAAACAGTAAACTCTCGAATGAACTGATCAGCCTTTGTGCCATTCCTATCCAAGAAATAATCGCCAACCATAAGACCACAAAGGCTTTGCAAATGATTCTCGGTTACGTGGACGTAATGCTGGTCATTTAAAAAAAATTTTCAAATAAGCAAGAGGTGAAAACTCGAACCGCTGGGGATAGGATAGTGATAGGTCTTTACTCGCCGCAAAAAGAAGGAGCTCTTTTTTCAAAAGCGGCGACGTCACAAAACCCGATTGAAAAGTTGTGAGAAGAGCCAAAGCAGGAACAACGCACTTGTCCTTGACTGAAAGACCTCTTCTCACATCATAGAGACTTACCACCATCTTCGTTGTTAGTTCAAGAGGCGGCATCGTGCGGATTTCAAAAGTGGTCGTCGGTTCTTGCAATGGAGCTGTCGTTGGAGAACTCGAATCTAGCATTCCGGTGGAAGTTGCTGAGGGCGACGTCGAACTGCTTTCTACTGCTGGTGCCGTGGTGCTGCTCGCCATAGTCGGTGCTTGAGTAGTAGTCGTTGTAGTTGACAATGTTGTTGTTCTGCTAGTTGTCGGTTCAATAATGGGAGTGGCGGGAGTCCTTGTTGTTGTCGAACTTGGAGTTGTGGGTGTGCTTGAGGCTGTCGTAACAGTTGTAGTCGTTCTCGTTGTAGTCGAAGTTCTTGTGGTTGTTGAGCTTGTTGAAGTCAATGTCGAGGTGCTTGTTGCCGAACTGGTTGAGCTCGTCTCTATAGCTCCAGGCGTTGTCAGTTCAATCGGAGTTGTTGTTGGTTGTTGCAAGGGAGCAGTCGAAGAGGTCGATGTTACAGTACTCGGAGTGCTCGTTGAACTTTTCGCCACGGGGAATACGCCGTACTTGGCGATCTCTTCATTCCAAGTTCTGAAGAGGAAATGGGACCTTGAGATTCAACCCACGTTCTCGCTCGTTCTCTGTAATTCAGCTCCGAGGTGAGATAGTCGCCGATGCTCAGGAAATTCCACAAAATCTTGTTCAACGGCTGGGCTATTGTCGCTGGTTTCCTGCAACTCGCGGTTTCAATTTGTGCAGTTTTGGTGCGAAGGAATGATAATTCGTTCGTCGCACATGGGGTATAACCTTTGTTTCCAAGAATGAATCGTCTTGTTCATGCGGTTCGTAAACACGTGCAAAGTGTGATCAATGACTTCTCTTCACATGTTCAAACGTGAAAAAGAAGGCGCAGCCCCGACAGACGTGCAGAAGGGGAGACAAAGAGCAAGGCGCAGCACAAGGACCTCCTTCTCTCTTCGATAGCCTTCCATCTCCCCTCTCTGTCTCTTTCACACGAGCTTTCATCGCTTTGATTTACAATCTGCGAGATGACGAACGACTTTGAAGCGGCGTTGCGCGCTAGACTCGCCGAGGTTCATCAAGCTCTTCTGGTTAGTTTCTCTTTTGACTGAAAATGCAGCTTCAGGCGAAAGATGCGTCAAAATTGGTTGGAATGTACTGCAGGGACGGCGTCCTCGTCACTGTGGGCAGTCGAGCTGGCGCTATTCATGGACATGAGGGTTTGAATACTTCGAGAAAGCTTTGAAAAAGTGGTATTCAGCCTTGACGAAGGCGTTCCAGGGCTATTTCGAGCGCTTTGGAAGTGTCAATACCACGGTTTGAGACAATTTTACAATAGAAGGGAAGGTTTAGAACACGAATGAGAAGTTCGAAAGAGCGGGTGATTTCGTTGTTTACACTTGCGATTATTTCACAGACAGCGAGCACATGGATAGAATTACCGGCAAGGACATTCAGGTCGATCGTTCTCTCCTCAAAAAAGGCAAAACAAAGATTTTTCAGATCTGGCGTCTCGTGGACGGTCAGTACTATCTCTTCCACGATGAATTCAGCATTGAATCTTAGCGAATAAAGCTTTACCCGTTCTTGACGAAATCGGTGAAGACAATGGCCAATTGTTGTGAAACGGCGACGTCACGAATACTCGACGGCGCTGTTCGATTGGAGTAGAAATTGGGCACGCGGAAGAGGTAAGAGACGTCGTCACCGTTGGAAACAGCTGAAAAAATAATTTTGTCGGTCGTTGATCGACGAACATTTGGAAAAGAGAACAAAAACTAACGATAAAACCGCGCTGTTCCCATATTTCTCGTCGTACCGCCGTAGGCAAATTCGTAGAGGAAAACATTGTTCTGACCAGCATCGACGAGTTCACTTGCCGCCTTGGTCACTTTTGAAGTGTAGAGGAAATCCGTCATCACCTGAAGCATTCGGTTGAAGAACAGAATAAACCTCAGAAAGGACTTGAAACCAAAGGTCGGCGCCGTAAGCCGTGGAATTGGCAGCGCCCGCCGCGACGTAAGCCGTCTCCACGACGCTCATCACTTGAGAGGCATTGGCTCCATAGAAGCTGATCATCGACTGAAAAGGTGATTCGCTTTTTGTGTGCTGCTTATTTGATTTCTATTCGGCTATGTATCTTTGCTTATTCGTCGAATCATTCGGTCAGTTTCAAAACGTAACGATTGCACTTTTTGTGCCGGGTCTCTCTACACTAACATCATGGTGGTCACCTGCAAAATGGTGGCGACATCGTTGCTGGTGATGGTCAGTGTTGTTCTGCCCGAGTAGAGGAGAAAGATGTAGGCGAAAGAAGCGAATTCATCACGGTTTGTGCCGAGAAGGATCGGGATTTGCTTTGAAAAAGTCTTCACCATCTCAGCCGGAACATTTGGCAGCCAGTCGTCGTCCACGACTAGTTGCCAGCCAAAGAACAACTGAAAACCAGCGGTTTCAGAATCTTCACATTAGCAGACGCGAAATTGATTGGCGATACTTGTTCGATACGACATCTAAAAAATTTTAACTTACCCCATCACCATTAGTCAACATCTCAATGGAGAGATTGTTCAAGCAGCTCGTCAGGCTTGTCAAGTCAATTGTCACAGGAAGTGTCAAGGTGTAGTTGCACAACTAAAGATTTCAATGAAAACTTCAATACAAACCTGTAAGGCTCGATTTTCGCTGTTTTTGAACGTCCCGAAGGTCCCATCAAAGCAAGTGTCGGCTGTGCCACTCATGGCTATTATAGAGCGAGAGAGATCTAAAAGTGGAAATTAAGAATTCCAGAAAGTTTCAACTTGAAGCTCTCGGTGACAAGGCTAAAGCTAAAGCTGCGCAGGCGCCACTGTCCTGCCCGGCGATTGTGATTCGTTGTTGATCTGCTCCAAAAGCCAAGGCATTTCGTCGAAACCAAGTCAGCGCCAGGGCAATGTCTCGAAGCCCAAGGTTCGGCGGAAAACTCGAAGTGAGAGTGGTGAAGAATCCTGAAAACGGTTTGCTGTGAGTGTGTGGTTTCATTTTGAATGAATATGTGCCAGTGCAAAAGATTGCCAATTGAGGGTCGATGTAGTCGTCGTTTCTCCCTACTCACCGAGCATGCCAAGGCGATACTGCACCGTCACTACGACCACGTTCCTAACGGCGAGGTTTTGCACAATTCCATCGACTCCCAAGGCTGCGGCGCTTCCAGTGACAAAGGAACCGCCGTGAATGTAAAATAGCACCGGGTAGTTGGTTCCGTTTGTCAACTGCAAAAGGTTAAAAAAACAGTCAGAAGGCAAACTTTTGGAGGAGCAAAGACATTGAGGGTCAAGCAGTCCTCGCTCACTCCGTAGAGCAAAGCCTCGGGTGGCGCTCCGATTTGAGGGCAAATTGCTCCGAATCGAGTCGCATTTCGCAGTGAAACACTCATGAAACTGGGTACATCTTGAGCTGGCTGAAAAGATCTTTTTTCATTGAATGCAGTTTGAAACATAGACTCACCTGGAACCTCCGCGAACCTGTTGGAGCTAGAGCGTAAGGGATACCGAGAAAGACCGAGTAGGGTCTACTGTCTGGGCCGGCGTATTCCACACCGGTTAACAGGCCCGAGGTTGTCGGTGCCTGAAACGTCTTTTGATTTGAACAACTTGCCTGAAATGATGCACCTAAAGTTGTGAATGACAGAAAGATAACCCATAGCATTGAAAAGGCAGGTCGCCGTCAACTGTTCTACAGGTTATGAACTAGTTAATGGTGACAACTTGAAACAGAGAATCGCCAAATTTGCGCTCCTGAAAGCTCAAACAAACTACACTGTTGGTAACGGCAAATATTGTACATAAACAACGTCCGAACATTATTTGCGAAATTGGCATCGGAACATGAGAAATCGCTGAAACTGCAAAACCCAACAAGCGCGACGCTTGAAAATGAAGCCAAAGGATGGCGATGGGGGAGGCGCACCGCGATGGATGAAATGACGAGCAGTGCGCTCCTAGGCAACGTTCGACTTCCCTTTGGCTTTCCCAGAACTCAACGAGCAGCACGCTTCACCAAGGAAATGTGACAAACAGAAACTGGCAGAGACTTGAGAAGGCTACCTAGCGGTTTCCGTGTTTTTTTTTGTTTTGGAACCTCTCCGAAGCTCGTGAGCATATCAAATTGCCAAGTTTCTTTTGCTCTTTTGAGTACAGCTGCGTGCGTAATTGTCGCTAGTAAAGCCGGAAATGAGCTTTCGATCGCCCGGAGTACTCAAAATGCGTATCGTGATTAGGTCGAAAGAAGTTGATTGAAAACGCTCACTCTCGAGTTCCGCCCAGTAGAGTACCCGCAAGAGAGCCCAACCGATCCCAGGTGCTGAACGGTTTCAGAAAATGTGTTTTAAGAAACTTCTTTCTTTGCTCTAATAGTTTCGTAGGCTCTCTCTCACACACAAAACTGCGAACTTCATGATCATCAGACCAACTGGCCAGTTTCCTCAAGCTGCACCCAGAACTTCAAATATTTATCCAAAGCATCGCAATCCAGGGTGGAAAGGAAGGAAGTCAATACTGCGCCAAGTAAAGTAAATGCCCGTCGTGAGAACCGAAGTTGTGACTTGATGATGAGAAAAGGCACATGACACAAAACATCTCAAGGCTTCAAATGCCGCCTCCATCGAGAAGGAAGACTGCAAGTTCGTTGAATTTGGTCAGCGTAGTAGGCAGCCACAGCTTTCCTCGTAGCCACCTCGGTCTCGTTCAAGGGTTGTGGGAATTCGCCGTAAGGAGCCAACTCTTGGTCCCAGAATCTGAAAGATTTTGTCTACTTCTTCAAGGACACGCAACCTTCTAGCCATGGGTTTGAAGTCTGCTTGCCACCCAAGAGAGTCTGCGCCGATCTCGAAATACTGCCAGACAGAAGTGTCCAAGGCGACTGAGAAGTCCATGGGTCGTCTGAAGAATTTCTCGTCTTAGAAGAGAACTCACAGAGACTTGACGAAATTCGCAATGATTGAGGCGTATTCGTTTGTGACATTCGCATTTTCCTCATCTTGCATGGTGTTCGTAGAGCCTGAGCTGGAAGGGTCGGCGAAGAGAAATTGGAGGTCGTCGCTGTGACCCACGGCTGCAAGCATTTCGTATTAGGAAGTGGAGCATTTCTGCGACAATAATAGAAGGGGTGAAGAAGTTCTTTAAGATGAACAGATGAGGCAACTCACGATTGTAGTCGTTTTGTCTAACGAGACTCTTGGAGCTGTCGGTGAACTCGTAAAGGAAGACGTTCTCGTTGCCTCCGTCGACAAGTCGCTGAGCCTCCTTCGTCACTCGAGAGGCGAAGGCCGCGTCCGAGAACACCTGAACAATGCGACTTTGCGGAGGAGTTCCAAATCAGTTGGTTTGATGTTTCTACGTTTCAATAAGAATGGAAAATTTTTTGACAGGTGATTAATCCCACTAGATTTGCTGGTTACCACATTCAGCTAGTTTTCAGTTGGTAACGGTAAGTTTGAATGAACAAAACTCACGTCAGTCGCGATGCGGAACCAAGTTCCGGGTTGCTCTCCTTGTTCTTCGAGAATTGGCTCTGCATACTCTTGCAGGATTCGATCGATGACTGTTGACTTGTTCGTGCCGAAGAAGGCCAGCGAAGTCTGAATTCCTTCTTTTGAAATCTTTAAAAAGGCGCACATTCATAAACTGCATAACATCATCGCGAGTCTCCTGGAGGACCGTCTTGTTGAGAAGACTCGTCAGCCGATAAAGTTCTGTGGAATTTTGCTTCGATGGGGCGACAAACCAAAATTGCTCCATTCATCGCTGACAACTCCGAGAAGAGTGGGACGTCGAGGCGCCGTTTTGAGCAGCTCGCCCGGCACATTTGGGAACAGGTCGCCGTCTACAACAATATTCCAGCCGTAGAAGTTCGTCTGAAGATCGTTAACGGAAGAAAAATGAGAGAACCTTCTCTGGTGGAGAAAAGTCCTTGTAGTCCATGTTCTGGAGACAGTTCTTGAGAGTTGCCGCTGTTTGTTCGTCTGCCGGTTGAGTTAGAGTGACATTGCAGAGCTGAAATGCCGTTGTAAAGCTTTTCTTTTTTCAGACTCCGATCGTTACGTGAATCGAAAGTACGAAGTCGAGAAAATGATTTAGAGACTTTGAAACCGTTGACTGCTTACTATTTTGGCGCGCAACTCGCTGTTCTTCAAAGAGCCAAACGAGCCGTCCCAGCACACCTCCGCCGTCGCGCTCAACTGGATCACACCTCGGAAGTAGCCTGAAGACTGTCTGTTGTGACGATTGCGAATCATTTTGCTGAATGAACTTGCGACAGATGTACAAGTCAATTGTGGGGAATCACGACTGAACCAGCATAAAGGACACAGTTTCTTCAATGCAACACGATTTTCCGTCAAAATATACGCGACACTTGAAAATGCGAACTCACAAGCGGGAACTTTAGGCGACATTGTGATGGCGGAGACGCTGCAAGCGCCGGCGGACTGCCCGCCGAGCGTGATTCTCTCAGGGTCTCCTCCGAATTTCCGAATGTTGGTCCTCACCCATTCCAAGGCAAAGATTTGATCGTGAGTGCCGAGGTTCGGCGGGAATTCCTTTGTCAAGGTTGTGAAGAAGCCTGCAGCCCGTCTCGGATATGTTTCAAGTTTACCAAGAATGGCGAGGCGGTATTGGATGGTGACGACGACGATGCCCTTTGAGACGAGGTTGTTGACGATGGCGTTGGCCGAGATCTGCGCTGTGCTGCCCGTCCTCAGAGAGCCGCCGTGGATCCAAAACAGCACCGGGAAGAGCTTGTTCTCGCTCTGGAATGACTCAGTTCCTTGTTGATTGTGAGGGGAGATCGGCTTTGTGGATGACCAGGATCTATTCCAAAAGACAAATAGTGGATTTCACGGGGACGTGCATCCTGATCAAAACGTCATCGCTGTTTGAATTGATGAATTGGGAAAAGCTTCGCGAACTAACGGCATCAGGCGGAGTGAGGACGTTGAGAAGGAGACAGTCCTCGCTCATGCCGTAAGTGGCCGCCTCGGCATTTTGATATTGAGCACAGACGGAGCCGTAGCGCGTCGCGTTGAGGATTCCCGTCCAGTTTGATGGCTGAGGTTTCTGAAACAGTGAACGTGAGGTTTAATGGAACCGACAACCATATCCAAAAATATTGCCAACCTGAAACCGCAGTGCCCGAGCATAGGGAATACCGAGGAAGACTCGATAGTCTTGACCATTGACGCCTTGAAGCGTTGTTCCTTGGAGGGTGCCCGACGTGGTCGAAATTAACTGCAAGGGTTTAAAGTTTTGAAGAAGCACCAAACCTGACTATTCGTGAAAGTGAAAAGACATAACAGACGGAAGACTGCCAAAGGTGTCCGCACCATGACCAAGGCTCGCAAAAATTGAGGCGACGATGCAGCGCCTATTGGATCGCTTAAAAAAAAGGATTTGAACAAAACAATATTGACACCGCCCACAGGTTGAACACGCGTCAGAGGATGAAAAGCAACATCCACACTACATCATCATGAACACAACAGTCAGTCATTGTTATGGCAAAGAGAAGGCGACAAAATAGAACGAAACGTCCCTGTTCACTAGCTTTCGTCAATCCCGGAAGGTCAAAGCCAAACAGCAAACAGCCGGTGCTGCTCGGAAATGACACAACATAGATCTGGGCCATTGACCAAAAGCATCAATCGAGTCGACCAACTATTGCGGTGCGGCCCCATCACAAACAATTTCTGCGATTCTGAAACGGCGAACCGCATGGCTAACTTTCTAACATTATGATCCTTTCCTGATTCTGAGTTTTCGACAAGTCTACAAAGTTACAAACAACCGGTATCAAACCCACAGAAATTGGGTCGGACATTCAATCTGCAAAACGAAGTGCGGTTGAAACCACACAGCACCGGGGTGCTGCACCTTCGAACTGCTCACTCCCCCCTGACTGCGAAGTGGAGGCAAAAGGTGTGGATGTGGAAGAACAAATAGAGCACACGCGAGACTCCGAGAGACTCGACGGGGAGAGGGAAGAGGGCGAAAGTGACTCAGCTTATCCTCCCCCCCAGTTCCTCTCCCTCAGAAAGCAGCCGGTAAACCGCAAAGACAATACCTTGACGTTTTCGAGATATTTGAACTTGAGCGGGAGTGCTTTTTGTCAGCATTCCTTTTCTTCAGCTTGGCAACCGAGATTGAAGCTATGACTTTCAGTCTAGAAAAAAAGCTTCTTATTGATGCGATTTCCAGCAAACTTCTGCAAAGCCGCTGATATCGAATTGGAAGATCGAGGGCAGATCCCATCAGTTGGCGTTCACAAGTTGCACGATGGAGCAATGCTGGTTTTTGCAGAAGGCGAGAAGTCAACGCCGATTTTGATTCCACGAGAGACAAACGAGAGAGAGAGAGAGAGAAACAACTCCAAGAAAGAGGACACTCAATCGTCTTTTGTGAACTCGACGCGACACATCGATAAGTGCACGAAGAGATTCTGAAAACGGATTTTTCGCTGAGAAACCGCGAAACGCCTTTGAGTGCATCTCTTTGCATAAATTTTACAACCTCTTCAAGCTCATTTGACTGCCAATTCAGTGCGCAGCCACCAGTCAAGGTCTTCGTCCACGACGAGCGGTCGTCTATGCGTCTCTCCAGTGGTTTGTCTTGTTCTAAAAGCTCTATGAAGCAGAGTCGGAGCCGCTTCTTCCGGCGTCCATCAAGGAGGTCGTCCACGAGAAGTCTTACAACTTGCGACTCCGCGTCGGCCTCTTTTCCCTCACTCTCTTCGTAAGTTTTGTAGACTTGGACTATGCCCTAGGTGATTGGCTTGGTGGTCGTGGAGCTGCTCTTCGGTTTCGCGCAGGACACGCCCGTTCGGCTGACTACGGCAGCGCCAAGGAGCATCAGTCGCTGTAAGAAAGCCGAGGCTGAATAGTTTCCTCTCTTTAGCCAAAGTGAATATCTTCGACGAGTGTCCCTTCACCAATTTCAATGCTTACGATCACGAGGTTCATTTTTGTTCAGTAAAGCAGACTGAAAAATCCAAATTTATTGTAGCATAATGTAAAGATATGCAAAAATACAAAACTTGTAGTTGGAGGAGTGGTTGGAGGATCATCCGCCAAAGAAGAATCCCTTCGTCTGCGACAAGTCGATCTTCGAGTGGACGGTGATGCGCGACGGCGTCATCTTCTTCGACGAACGAGTCGACGAACAGAAAGTCAACTGCACTTGTCGGTCCGTGGATGATTTGCATCACATTTGTATCCAATTTGGCTAGTTTGTTTGAATACGGGTCACTTTCATTGGCAACCTTGCTAGCGGCTAGAGAGGCTGGACGATTATTTCAGGTGCATCTACCTGACGGACTTTCACGACGACAAGCTCGGCATGCCCATTCAGATCAATGCCACTCACCCACGAACCACTGGATTCGTCTTCGATTGCGACACTATTGAGGCAATCTCATTGGAAGCCCTAAAAACCTTGGTTAGATAAAATGCGCGGAGCGAGACGGTGACTACTTTCCCATTGTCTATGAGAATGTCGCCACACAAATCTACATCCCCAAGTTTGAAACAATCAAAACTCTTCAAGAAGTTTCAAGGAACAACACAAATAAGCCAAAGAACTCAAGTTTCTTTCGACCCGACGTCCACTTGATCATGCTCGACTCGCTTTCCAGCAGTCAAATGAGACGGTTTTTCATGTCTCCTTCCACAATGAGGAAATCAGGAGCTTGCCAAAGACGGTGGAATTCTTGGAGAAAGAGTTGGGCGGCTATCACATTCGGCATCTCAACAAGCTCGGCGAGAACACCCGACCCAATGCCTATGCCATCTTTTTCGGTAAATTCCTCGCGCCAAAGAATTTTCAGGCAAATACCCGAATGCACTGGACATGTCGTTGTATGGCGGCGACTTTCGGCCTGCTGAATGGCCATTGGAGAAAATGTGCCGACGCCATCTTGACAATGAATCTTTTATCATGACCGAATTCAAAAATGCCGGTTTCTGAAAATCTACAGTATCTGTAAAACGTGAGCTTCAGGCTATACGACGATGCTGGCTGAGACATGCCATTATTCGTCGTTGTTCTCGTACTTTGGATGCAAACATTTCAAGCAGCCGCCTTGCGATCATTGTCTTCAGCCTTTTCGATGGCGAGTGGACGAACTAAGGGACTCCGAAAAATCGCCAGTG
>JAQIXL010002929.1:0-11607 GCA_034700245.1 Poikilolaimus oxycercus | reverse complement strand
AGGCGCAGGAAAAGTTTTGGATTTCAGTGGAATGGTACTGAAGAGACTCTTTGGTCCTTAGAGAGAACGAGTGTTAAGTTCAAGTCAAATCGTTCAGCCGATATTACCTTTATGTCGATAACCAAATGTGATTCCTCGTAATCTTGCCAAACAAATTGAAGACCTCGATTCAAACGGGAAAAGAAGGGCAAAAATAGAGAGACGCCTCCATTGTATATTCGAGCAACGCCAATTTCCGGATCCGGTGCAAAACGTGCAAGAGCCTCGTTAGCTTCTTGAACGTCAGCCAGAAGTTCTACATTTATCTGACTGTGAGCCTGTAAAAATTAAGAAAAGTGTAGATCAAACTCGCATTTTCGTCGACGTTCACACTCGGATCCAGTCCAGTTCCTTCGTCCATAAATTCATCAAAATCGTTGTAATCATCGTAATTAGGAGAATCATTTGATTCTTCGTCCGAAGTTTCCATTTAACTAAAATAAATTGTTATTTAAGACTAAAATTGAAGAAACAGAAAAAGCAGCCATTATTCGAAAGCCAAGTGACTGCCCGCCAAAATGTTCCGTAGGGTAGAAATTTCCGCGCGCACATTGCCGAGTGCCTCGAGACTCCTTCACGTGCTCGTCATGTGACTGGTAATCGTGCAACCGCCCACCAAGTTGACGTCTGTTTTCAACATCAACTCTTTCTTCTGCGTTTGGCCAACAATTCTCGGAATCTCTCTTCTCGGAATTATGCAATTTATTTATCACCAGCTTTTCGGAATTATCACAAGCGTCATTAATACATTTAAAGCCGAAGGAATTCCGCGTAACAATGCATTCAGAAATGATAACTACGACAAAAATAAGAAATTCTTACAAAATGTACAAAGCGCTCAAGTGCTTCAACTGGCACCACCACATTAGAGAAGAAGAGGAACAAGCTGAATTCTGGATTTCCCCGTTGAGCTGTCACGGATGATTTTGAATTCAAGCTCTACACTCTGGTCACCTTGATTAGCCGCATTCAGAATAAGAGGGACATTTGGTTTTAAGCCCAGAGTCTCGAGAATTTGTTCAACTGTCAATGGAACTGGCGCCTGCGCTCGATCTTCTTCACTGGCATCGGAAGGCTTGAGAAACGGTAAGATCTCGAAGCTGAGAGAGTGAAGGGTTCGCCGGCCTGCTCGCCACTGATGAAGAATCCATCGAAGAACCTCAAGGCGGAGCGGGGTTCCTTCCAATGAAAACCGAGAGGCCTTGAGCAGTGGTACGAGGTGGTCGGGCAGTGGTTCGGTCCAACCCTCGATATGCAATTCTTCCAGGCCTTGAATAACGGGACTGTGAAAAAAGCCAGCGGGCTTTTGCATGAAGCTTTGGTAGTGAAAACGTAGCGATTTGAGGCTTGGCGGCAAGACATCTGTGATGCTCCGTGTATTCCGATGGTGATGAAGACAACGAATTGCGCTTTGCTTGCATTTTCCGACGCAGAGCTCGGTAATCGAAGGAAAAATATGAAGAATCTCGAAGACTTCGTTCTGGTACAGGTTCTCCAATTCCAAACGAGTGATTTGGAACATTTCGGCGAGTTTTTTGACGGCTTGGCTTAGTGTGGGGCTGCTGCACACGAGGGAGAGCGCTGTCCAGTCCGATCTGACTGGTGTTTCAACGACACATTTGCTGAACGTTACAGCTATCTCTTGCGCTTGAACAACATTGATCTTGACGTATTTCATCGCCAATTGCAAATGAATTTTCACTTTTGTTTCGCCTCTCTCCATATAGTGGCGCTCAATCTTCATTCGGGCACTTTGTGTCTTGTGCCAGAGGGCCTGGTTCATTTCGATAAACTCGTAAAACCATTTCGACGCTTGCTTCAATCGATTCAGAGCTTCCATGCTTGCTAGTTGCAAAATTCGAATGAGAATTTCTCTTGGAAAAGTGCCAAGTGGCAGCCCCTCCTCGCAATGGTCCCTTTGAAGAAACAAGAAGTGATTTCGAAGTTGCACCTCATCCAGCGGGGTCAGACGAATACCCGATGCAATCGCGCCTTCTAGCTTCAGTCGAAAGCGAAGGTTCTTCAAATCTCGAAGAGCATAATTGAAGCGGTCCACTTGAATCAATGTCGCCGGGTCGTCGACAACTTCACAAAGCATCGCGTTCTCCTTGAGATTTGCAATTTCGCACAAAATCAACGTTGACAGTCTGAAATCGCCAAAATCAGCTTCCGACTAGCCAGCATCATGTCCAAACGGCAACAAAGCTTACGTTTCCGGCCGAATGCCGCTTCTCAAGGCAATCCAGTCAATACTCGGGTTGATGAGGAAAAGAAACCGGGTGCCATAAAGCCTCGACCGACGTTTAAAATCGATAATTTGATCCGACGACTCATACAATAACAAAGTATCGCACACGAATTGCAGCGACTTCAAGATGACTGTCGCATAAGCCTGAAATCTAGCATTCCATGAAAGACTTACCTTATTGTCTTTGTGACCAAGCTGTATTGCACTTTCCTCGGCTTCGGGGTAAAATAACAATCCCTCATCTTTAGATTCATCGCCATCAGCTGCTTCATCCGATGCAATCATATCTGTGAAAATTGGTCTGAGAAAAGATGACGTGAGGAGAAAGAAGAAAGCAAGTTAAAAGTAGCAGTTCTCACGATGTTGCCGCACGCCGCCGTGATTCACAGAGTGCGATTTCTGCGTGCAACTTGCCTTTCACCAAGACTCGCCCTCGTTCAAATCCCATTCTGTTCGCATGAGGCCTTCGGAGATGCCTGAACATGCTTTTTCTGGCTGGAAATCAACGCTAAAAAAAGTTTATCTGATAAGCACACAACAAGGTTTTATTCTCATTAATGTAAGCAAAAGACTACATATAGGGGCGGTAAAGGGGCTGCGAAATGAGCTCTAGGAGTGGATTATGGTGTTGAAACGCGTCGTTAGTACTGATACTAATGCGGATTGACAATCCCGCCGTGCCGTCCTCATTCCACACAAAATGGGAACCTCTTCCATGACCATTGAGGTCGCAATTAACGGTACAAGTGTGTAAGATGTCAAAAATTTCCTGATAATCATTTCTCGGCAATTGACGTTGAATTGTGTTTGTCACTCTGACGCTCAGCACTTCAATACAACGTTCTCCCTTGCGCCACTGGTCGATAAGCTTCCGGAGTCCCCTCGCAGTCACTGCAGATTCATCACCATCCACGTAAAGATTGTTGATGTGAAGTTCTTGAAGAAGGTTGTTTGTTATAGGAGGACAAGCTCCGTAGACGTGCAGCTTGCTGAGGCTCCGAATTCGATCTTCCGCGAAGAAAGTGTGGTCAAAATCTTGGTTGCTGAGTATCAATGAACGGAGAGTCGATGGAAACACTTCGAAAAGCACGCGAACAGGATGCCTTGGATTTCCTGAGTTATTCGGACGTCGATTACGACGGTTAAAATGGTTATACTCGTCATGACGACGCTCCTCTCGATCGTTGAAAATGTGCAGATCTTTGATGGAAACTAGCGCATGAAGGATTTTTCGAACATCCGATGTACCGAGGTTCACTGTCTTTAAAAAGGAGAAGGAAATCCCTTTACCGAGTTTCATTATGACTGCTTTGAGTGTATGACCGTGAGTAGTTGTGCTCACAGTCTTCCACTCAGTTCCTCCTTGTTTTACCGACTTAAACATTGGATTTGATTTTTTCCCAGTTGTGTGCACACAAATCTTAATAATGCGCTGCTCCATCTGAATTGCAACATCATAGCGTGTACTGTCTTTCGCACGCGGATTCGGATTTGCAATTGTCAGCTTCGCATGATTGAACGCCGGCAATTGATGTTGATATTGTTTGATGAAACAATGGAAGTATTTTGATGTGCGTTGAAGACGCAGGATTTCTCTTGGTGAAAGCAATTGAAGAGCGCGGACCAAAAGATCGTTGGGTAACGCCGCGAGAGCGAGACTGCCTTCAGGTGCGATGCTCTTATAAACCTCGAATATCTCGTCGAAAACTCGCAGCACCACCAAAGATGCTGTCCCGCTAGTGCCAAGTGGAAGCTTGGCGCGAAAGCGAATTTTGTTCGGGTCATAGAGGATATAGGAGCCAGGACCGACTTGAACAAGACTCTCATCGTCGATTACTTCGCAAAGAATGCTGGCTTCGCTAGTCTCACAATCGGTAAGATAAATTGGACTTCCAATCCAGTTCTTGGTTAATTGGACCGGCAAATCGGTTTCTATGCATGACCATGGAAGGACAATGTGAGGCAAATACTTACTGAAGAGAAATATACTTCCCTTGATTCTGCAAAGATGTTGAAATTCTCCAAATTGGTCGGGCGACTCGTGGACTATTACCCGACACAAGCCACCGAGGTTATTTATCACGCATAAGCCCGATTTTGAAAAATCGTTGCTTTGCAGATTTGGAAGCAACCGAAAGAATTCTCGAGCTTGAAAGCTGCAAAACGGCTTGGAGCAGTACGTCGGAAGCAGGGCAAATTCCTTCAATGGTTCATCACAAAAACAGCAGCGGTCATTCATAGTATTCATGCTGTCTGCCATTTTTTTGTAAAGGCCAGCAAGAAAATTGTTTTCAGCTGGATTTCTGAACATTTCCTTTGTGTATGCATGGGCGACTATGCGCAAGTGCTCGCAAAAAAGACCAAGCGACGAATTCCTTGAGGCGCATGACAGAGCAACGCCAACAGCTGGAAGACGTTCTGCTTGCCGAAATTTGGTTTTGCACACCTTAATGCTCTTATAATACTTTCGCTAAAATCGCCAGACCTTTAAAGTTACGATAATATGCGCATCTTTGTAATCTCTCCAAGCAAGGCGATGAATCTTGCTTCTTATCAAATAAAAGGGGAGACGAAGAGTAACTGCCGCTGACTGTAATTCGGCAGCACATCCATCTGAATGATCCGAATATAAAGCGTTGACAGCATCAATTTCTCCAGCGAGATCCAAGTTCGTTTGATCTTCAAGCTAGAAAAGTATGAACCAATTTCATTTCGCAAAAAAATCTCTATAAAACAGTGGTAGAACTGACCTTTTCCTCTTCTGCTAGAAGCTCTAGGTACACTTCCCCGAAATTTTCTTTGAAGGTCGGTTTCTCAGAGTCGTTATTGATTGCTTCATCATCGCTTTCAAGTTCGTCGTCCAAAAAATTTCCGCTATCGATGCAGTTATCCTCGTGATCCATTTCATGAGCCATACACTAACTCAAAACAAGATAAATGTCGTTCTAAAACAAAAATTATTTTCAAAGTGAGCGAAAAGTCAAAATGCTTGGAACCAGGGCAAAAGGGCCGACGGGTGATCGAGTGATAAGAGCAAGACAACACAAAAGCCCCGCTTGTCAGTCCCCATTTCACTGACTTCGGAATCACTGCCGTCAAGAGAAAATTGCAAGTTCCCAACATAAACAGTTTCGGAAACAGGCACGTTTCAACACCAAGACACCAGAAAAAGAAAACGGTAGACTGTGATGGACCCTCCCCTCTCTTGAAGAGGGGAAGAAGTCTATTTCGAGCTATCGTCAAAGTTTCCCCAAGAGCTCAGCACTATGAACGCAGTGAGACACCTCACTTCTATTTCGGAATGAGCTGTGTGCTTTTGGAAAGGAACTGCTTTGGCTGGCTCTACTGCGCAAGCGGTCGCTCAAGAATATTGAAGAATTTACAGAAAGGAGACTGTTCCGTTCGGCGACCTTGAGGTGCTTCTCAGCAGCTAGGGCCGCTTATTTAATGTTCAGTGCCAGTTGCCTGTAAAGAAGCTTATCAACAGACGTGTTTAAATGCCTTCAGGAGCATGAAACCGAGAAGCGTTATAAGCTTTCTTTGCCGCTAATATAGTGTTTGCCATAATGCCTGTTTTTGTGTTCGCCTTGTTACGTCGAGCGGAACGAAAGGCCGCGCTTTTCCCGCCCCAACAAAACAACAAGACCGGGTGAAAACATTACTTTCCTTTTGGTCTTTCATGGAGGAAATCGACTCGGAAGTTCCCGGCCTTATTTCCAATCTGCACTCCTCCAAGTTATTGTTTGTTCATGTGCAGTGCTCCTCAACACACTCATTTTTGTTGTTGGAATTCGAAATTCCGAATTGAGGACGAAGTTTAAGGTCCCTCGTGTCCGAAAATAAAATGTTCTTTAGTTCACCGTCCTGGTAACAGCTGCAGGTGATGCGTTATCAGCTTTAGGTTGTCTGATGTACAATAGTTATGCCATTTGGGCAATTCTTACGTAAGTTATATTTTTGGCGCCAACATCTATCGGGAAATTTTTTTTGATGCCGTGCAGCTTAATACGAATTATCACAGGATTTTTAATGGATCAAGGCCTAAATGTTCCTGTGGTTAGGCCCTACAGTCATCGATAACTGCTTTTTTTCTCAGATTGTGGCAATTGAGCGCTATTTCGTCTTGGTTCTAGCTCATAAGTTAAAGGATTGGCAAGTCTATTGCATTCTCTTTCTCATCAACGCGCCTCTGGTGAGTATTCAGTTGAATTAACAGAGCGCACAATAGATGGCCAAAGTGCTAGCCGATTTATTTGGTGGTCTCGTAATGGCGGATATCCCCTGCACTCGAGTTTTCACTTACGACACGCCGATCGTCGTAACGGTTCGCTTTTTTTCGAGAGCAACATGTAGCTCTATGTTAACGATTTATTTCAGCTCGTTATAACGCACGTTTTCGCTTCGAAATCTCAGCTGTCTTGATGAATATTCACATTGTCCGCTTCGTCCACAAACACATTCACACGAGGAGTCGAAGTTAGCTTTCTAGTTGTGCAGAGGCATTTTGTCTAGCTGTCACAGCGGCGGACCGCCGCGTTGCCCACGTTCTTCTCGCTCAGTGCCTAATTCCATTCATCACATTTTCTATAGTTGTGACTTGCGCACAACTTGGACGACTTCGTAAGTCAATGATTCTTTGTTGTGCACAAGGGAAATCTCAGAAGTGAGTATTCCACCGACATTACGGAACATTGTCGGGCTTCTCTACCAACTGGACAATATCATTATTCCGCTCGAAACCGTTACTTCAGTGGAGCAATTTCGTAACGAGGTCAGAGTTTTGTTCAAGTTTCAACTTGTCAGATAGCTCGGACTCTACGCCTTCGAAGCATATCGGTATTGTCTGTGACACCCGTCGAGAATCGAAGCATTTCTCTGCGGCATGGAAGTCTTGTTACGGGCCGCGTGACATAGTGGGCAATAAACGGATTTCATTAGCTGCTTACTGCGAGTAAACGATAGACGTATTTATTTGGCTTTGTAAGAAACAAATAAATAGAATAAATTAGCCTCTTAGCGAAAGCGATAAGTCGAAGACTCAGCGAGATCGCTGCTTTTTCGAAGACGTTCCGACTTGGTTGAAAAGCGTTTCGTTTCCCGCAAAGGCCCGAAATTGATAATTTATCGCCCTAGCCTGGCCACTGTGATCAATTTCCACTCCATCGAGCACAACAATCTGAACCAGCACAAGAATTATCAAGATATTTTTGATTACCTTGTTTGCTCTTAGCAGTGGAACATATTTCAGTGCATATCCGTTGAAGTAGAGCGCCATTTCTTGTCCTTTCACATCGACGAGAGTCACGACTTTGAAGCGACGTCCTTTATTTTTGAGCTGATTCGAAATTCTAACCACTTTGACATGGCTCAAGTTTCTACGGAAAAAACAACAAGTGGTATGCAATCCTGTGAATTATTACCTGGAATTGTCTTTGTCGCGAAGTGACTTGAAAATCGTTGCCGGATTGATGAAGCGATTTGCCGTCTCAATGTCCAAACTCTTTACACGCTTGATCTCAGTTCCCGAATCCAGGCTCAATTGAAGGTGGCTCTTGGTCAATTCACTATGACCAGGGAAGCATGACTCGGTGTTGAAATTGAAAAGAATCAAGCCCTGCAAACATAAATTCAATTCTATGTCCATCTTACCTGTCCTTCCTTAAACTGAGAAAAGAGTTTCTTTTGTTGATCAACTCGAACTGAACATGCTACCAAGACACCATTCTTGTCACGCACAAAAAATGTCGACGGTTGAGATGGCTTCGATGGACTATCTTCGTAGCAAAAAATGCAATAGAATGCTCTGAAAAGAACGAGTTGCTAAATTTATGAGGCTTACTGATTTGCTTCTCCTTGTCTGACATCATTGATATCGCTGAGTTGTTCTCTAGCTGCAAGCTGCTTCTTTGCCACTTTAGGAGCGCGAGTGGCCTCTTTAACATCGCTCGCAACAGTCTCATTTTTCAGCATTAATTTCCTCTTCCGCCGACCAGTAATAAAGGGTTCCTCGAGAAGAGCCGTTGCTGTTAAACGCTCTTCTGGTTCTCGGCAGAGCATTTTGTCAAGAAGTAGCAGAAGATCGTCCGCAAAACGTTTGCCAAACGATGCTTTAAACTTCTTTTCTGTTTCCTCTCGTTTCTAGAAGCTTATCGTTTTGGAAAATAGCAAGTACTTACCTTATAATATTCTTTTTTGCACTCAAAGACGTCGACGCTAATGTCATTGGAACAATAAATGTGCGCCGTCTCTAGGAGTGTAACACCCAAGCGAAAACCCTCAACGGTTACGAATTACCCAGAAAAACAAACCTATAAACATCCGCAGGCAAGCTGTAATCGGAGTCTACACCGACTTCTGGCGCCATGTAGATTCGAGTGCCCTGGCCGGTCGTCTTCGTCTTTGTCGAATCGACGGCAATCCCGAAATCAACGATTTTCGGAGTAAGGTTCTCTGTCAATAAAATGTTTTGCTAAAAAAATGTTTTGCCATAAACTACAATAGGTCTCTCTTACTGGCTTTATATCACGATGAATGATGTTCTTGGAGTGAATGTATTCCAGTCCTCGGAGGCATCCTCGCATAATCTGCTTCATTGCTTCCTTTCCATTGTTTTTGGCGGTAAACAATTTCTCCTCGAAAGCGTGTTGTAGTGATTTTTCGCAAAGTTCCATTTGAAGAAAGTAATGATGGGCATTACCCGTGCTCTGTAACATTTCAGTAATAATATGCTGGTATTTCTAACCGCCTCTTTGAAAACATTGTGGTATCTGACAACATTGTCATGATGAAGGCGAGAAAGCTGCAGTTCTCGATTGCGAAGATATTCGGGGGCGTCTTCGAGAATTTTTATGGCGTACAAAAGGTCGTCTGTTTTGTGCCTACAGAAATAAAATAAAACTTTTTGCAACAAACAAATTTCAAACCTTGCTTTAATGACGGTTCCATGTGCACCACTTCCAAGGTTGTCCAAAACCTCAAACTCCTCGTGCAACCGCCGAAACCCGTCTAAATTTTTATTATGGCCTCGACGAAAATCTCACCAAGTAATGTGCTCATAGAGGAAAAATATTTAGAGACTATTAGAAAGGTCGACTAGCCGAAGATTCTCGAAGAAAAAACTCTGGGAGATAAGAAGAAGGTTGTGCATGATTGCGTGATTATTCTACGCGCCTAGAGTCCGTCACTAAACGGAGCTCTGGTGGATATAATATTTCTTTCAAACGTTGCAGTAGGACCAAGATTGTGTTGGACGGGAAGATACCTCCGCGCACTTTTTTCATTCTTCAACTTATGAGCAACAACCTGAAGATCCAACGCGTCAGAAATGTTTTATTTCGAGGTCTTGAATAGCATCGTCTCATAGTCTCTCCATCTGACGCACTGTTGCCAGACTTCGCATTCACCGTCGGACGAGCCCGCTTTGACAAGCTGAGTTGACAAAGAAAGAAAACATTCATTTTCATTTATGATGTATTGTAACTTGTTAACTCCTTGCGAAACCATTAATAACCGCTATGGCGTCGACTTCTCTTCTCTTCTGACACTTTCTACATTTCGAGGAAACGAAGAAGAAGTTGTTTGTGAAGAATTCCTTAACGCCACTTCGATTATTTGACAAGAAGAGTTTAGTATTCAAGAGAGGAACGCTTCTTTGTTTGCCACCTTCTGAAAACTCGAGATGTTCAGCGAAAGTTTCACCAAGTCTTTTCCGATAGGCTATAACCAATTCTGAGAATAAACCTTACTTGGAGGCACATCGACGTACACATCGAGGGAAGCGCAAAATTCATCAGCCACAACGAGTTCCGTCTAATGCTGAACAGAGAATTATTTTCCCTCCTTCAATAAGCGAAACAGAATTGCTCTTATTGTGCCCGCGTTCCATAGAATGAATTCGTCGGGCAGACTTTGATAACTTTCGGGATTTGTTCCGCTTGAAATCTTTTGCTTTTATTTTCCAGCGCAGCCTTCATGAATTTTCAGAAGTTTTTTTTTTGCGATGAAACGTTTGTTTGTTTCACAATCAGCATCCATATCTAACAAGGAAGGCGAATTTAGCGAAATGCTTTATTCTCATTTCGCGAACGCAGGTCCCTCGAAGCGAGTGTCAGAGGGGCTGCGACGAGTGCGGATGTGGCACTCGCCGTCCTTACAGAACTTGTTATCGGCACACTGGGAGTCATCCGTGCAGGCCATTACAGGCTGGAAGGCGACGAGGCATACGAGAAGAGCGACGAGAAGGAAGAGCTTCATTTCTGAAAACCCTTTGTGGTGGTGAGGAGGGAGAGACTCACCACGAGCTGAAGTTGAATGAACGCAACTGTGCCTCTCGGGGGCTCCGTCTCGCTTTTAAGGAGTCTTCATTTCTTCTCTTACACGTCAGCTTATCGATGATGTGAGGAGGTCCCGAGATATTTTTGTCTGTGAGGAAACGATGCCTCGAGGAAAAAAGATTTTGAAATCGAAGCTTCACGTCTCTAGTTTTGCCGTCGTTTGTCTTTAGTTTCCATCCAAAAAGATGGTCAACCGAAGAAATGGTTTACTTCATCGCAAAGAGACAGGGCTGTCAATGTCAAAGAGGACACAACTTTCAGATAAGCAAGCGAAAGAGTCGGGGCAGTCTTCATCCATGCTACAGTCGGGCATCTTCTTATGGCGAGCGCAAGATGCCATTAGGAAAGAACACGTGAAAATGGCAAGCATGAGGATCATCCAAACGGATTTCATTTTCACTAAAGAACGAATTTTCACTAAAAAATTTCATTGGCTTGCTTACCGAGTCAAAGAGATCGGCCGCCTCTCACCGAAGAAGACGTGGCAGATCCCTTTTTTACCTCAGAACCCTAAGGGTCACGCCATGAATTTCAAAAGGCTTTCAAGCCTTCGTCTTGTGCTGATGTGAGAATAACACTTAGACACCAGCTGGTTTGTTTGAAAAGCAAAGCCCAACATGACTGGCTGATCTTCACGAGCAAGTTTTATTCATCGGAGGGGTGAGAATAAGTAGCCGGAATTTCTTGACTTTCACACCAATTTTACCTATTCCTGAGGGGGTTTCGCTACTATCGTGTACGTCAGCCGTAGACACACCAGCACCCAAAGTTTGGCAGGATTTGAGCTAATGTGAGCCACCTAAACGCCCAAAAGTTCCAAACTCAAAACAGCGAGTGAGAATTTTTCAGAATTTCTGGAATTTTGCTGGAACAAGCTGAGTAAGAGGTTCGGTCCCTTATCCCAAGATACTACGATTCCGCTTCAAACCCGAATTTTTTTCGTCGATTTCTGTCCAAGATCTGAACCCGACAATTTCAAGCGAAATT
>JAQIXL010002928.1:0-11609 GCA_034700245.1 Poikilolaimus oxycercus | reverse complement strand
TAGGGCTATGCTCAACCTCAGGCCAAATTTAGCAGAAGGGGGTACCCGGCTTTCCGCCGACCTGGTTTAACCACTGCTTCTTCCGTAGACTTCGTTTCCTGTTCTGACGCATTGTTAGCATCAGCTTCTTCCAGGCGCTGCTCTATTCAGACAGAATGTTTTCGAGAAACTCTGAAATTTCTATTCATCTTGAGGAAAACATCTATTGTTCAGATTTCGTTTCGTCTAGAAATTTCACGGTTTTCCGTGAAATTCGTTACACGATTTCACTCATTCACTTAGATATAAAAGAACCGTGAATGTAGAAGGTGCGCAGACATGAAGATGCTCGTCTTCGCCATGTTTCTACTCACCGTTTCTTCCGTGGAAGCAGCGGGGGTGCTGTCCACCGTGGATACCTTCACTGAAGAAATGCTTGCCGTCATCGACCCGAAGGTCAATCCTTGCGACGATTTCTACCGTCATAAGTGTCCCGAAGGAGCTACGAGGGCGGGAGTTTGGGCTGAGAACGCCGTGACCAACATTATCTCCGAGGAGATCGTCGACAATGTGAAGGATAACATCATGGTAACGCTTCCACCCTCCAATTTACTGCTTGAAGGTCGAGGCGACAGAATTCAACGAGGCGTTTGACGAGAGCGATTTTCTCAACAAAACCTGGGCCCGTTGCGCGTCTTCGCTTCGTTGTTATAAGGTGACTTTTTCCTTATTTTTGCCATTAGTTTTGGTTTACCGAAACGTTAAATTTAGGATGTCTACGGTGTAATGCGTCTCGTCCTGAAGGAGCAAATTCAGAACTGGACGAAGCCAGATGCCGAAGCAGAGAGGCTCTTTCGCAAACTGGATGAAGCTGTCCTCACGGCCGTGGTGACTGACGATACGAAGACGGAAGCGGAAGCCTTTCGCTCGGCAATCACACAAATTCTTAGTAGAATCTGGAATTTGGGCAAGAGTCAGAAGGAACACTACAGAACGCTAAAAATTCCATCGACAATCTTCTTCAAGCCGTTAATGAAACGGGTGAAATACATCACATTGTCGAAAACATGCGCAATTCTTTGAAGCGCACTTTTGAGGTAAGTAAGTTGTTGGGACAATTGCTCTAACTCATACATAGGAGACATCGTTTCTGCCAGAAATGCAACTGATCTCTGGAAAGACCTGGCTGGATGTCTACCTAGAGTATCTGCAAAAAGTACCCGTCCACATTGCTTTGACCGATCTCGATCGAAACTCCTCGTTGTTGAACGAGATCATTGGTGATTACGAGTCGGCGTATTATGCAGCCGGACTGAAAGTGTAAGACTTTATTTTTCGTTTGCATCTTCTGTGTTTAAGACCTGGGAAGACGTCTTGGCACTATCAGTTGCGCCATGTTTACGCGAGGGCAAGTCTGTACGAGAAATATGCTGGAGATTTCATTACTCATCTGTTCTTCGGAAAATTTGGCAAGCAGCAATACAATGGTGGGAACTATCTCCAGCGTTTCATCTTCGTGGTCGAGGCCTTCAGCATCGCCCACCTGAAATCACCTCTTGCCGTAACTGTACGTAGCGCAACAACAAACAAAAATCGTGATTGCAATTTCAGTACGGTTCACTCGGCTACGTCTTGGGACACGAGTTCTATCACTCGTTCACTGATTACGAGCCGGGTGTGCATGACGCGACGACTCGAAAGACGCTCGATCTCCTCGTCGATTTTCAAGATTCAAAGTCTTACGCGGCAGCACACCAATGCTTTCTTCGTGCCTATAAGTCATTGGCCGAAAAGTACACCAACGAGTACGCTGAGAGGTGGCTCGGCGAAGATGTGCCCGATGTGGAAGGACTTCGAGCTGCTTATTCAGCCCTTTCAAGACGTGTTGATCTCAAGGTTATTCTTTTTGAGACACTCACATTTGTCAATGTTCTAGGCAACCGGCTATCCCGGATCGAATCTAACAAACGCACAGCTCTTCTTCTACGCTCACTACAGCCCTCTGTGCAATTTGGAGGCAAACCCACGTCGTTATTCACCATCCCAAATTCGCGTCAACGGGGCGATTCGTCAAATGGCCGAATTTCAAGAAGCCTTCAAGTGCAAGGCCGGCGACCCTATGGTCCTGCCAGAGGTTTCAATTGAGAATGCCAACTAATGATTTCTCTGTTACAGACCGAGCGTTGCTATGCCTACGGTCCAAAGTCGGCGCATGAGCCGAAGCACGAGCCGCAAGACGAGTAGTGCTATCTGAAAGACTGTGTTTCAAATAAAAATTGCAACTGAATGTTTTGATTGACGAGGGAAAGGCAGTTCAAAAGTATGTACAGTCATCGGAATCTTATTATGAGCATTTTCACTAATCTTTAAGGCTGCCTGTATAAACTGTGATGGCGTAAGCGAGGAAAAGCCGAAAACGTGTAACTTGAGATGGCAACAGCGGCGCCATGGTCAACTTCCGGGGTTCCACGAATTGATTGTGCGGGGCAGTGACTGTGGACGCCAACCAGTTCATGCCTTCTTCAGAACAATTCAAAGTTTCCACATGTACCTCCTCCTTCACTTTACCCGTCTTTCTTCGACGAGTTAAAGTTGGCAGTCGGCATACATTGATTGCTGCTCGCTGCCTAAATGGCGTCTCCTTCGTTCGAGATGAGCTCGCCGACAGCGAGCCAGGGACAGGTAGAAGATGGATTCGGAGAAGCTTCCCATTTCAGACGAGATTCTTTCGAGAACCATTACTTTCTTATCCCTCTTACTCTTATCGAGATGAAATCATTGAACCGGCGAGTTTATACAAAGCCGCGCATCGCTATTGTCCACCACCGATGTTCATCATCTCTGTGACGTTGACTCAGGTTTGTCAAAAGTTGATGAGAGTTTCAGTTGAGCTTGTTCTTCTACTCCGCCTTGGCAAGGGACGAGCACGTCGACATTTGGGAGTTCACCTCGGGCTATATGCCTTACAAGGTTTCCATTGGCAATATCTCGACCATGACCGTGAGGCCGGGAGCCTTGATGTTCGATCCATGGAGAAGGTTTGAAGTGTGGAGATTCGTGAGCTATGGATTCTCGCATATTGGGTACGTTATGGCTTTTTCGTAATTGTGAAAGCTTTCAGTCTCTGGCATTTGATCAGCAATCTGGTTGTCCAGTTCTTTGTCGGCGTCTCCTTAGAGGTGACAATTTTGTTGAAAAACGATTTCCCTGTTCGATAGATTATCCACGGTGCGTGGCGCATTGCGACCCTATATTTCACTGGATTAGCTTTTGGTAACTTTCTTCGTGATAATTTGAGACAGTGTTTTCAAGGAATTGCTGTCCAATACATCGCACAACCAACGTTGACATGGGGCGGTTGTTCGCCTGGGGTTTATGCACTCCTCGGCGCCCTCTTCGCTAATCTTCTTCTTGTGAGTCTTGCCTCGTTTAGAGATGATTTACTCGTCTTCCTCAGAACTGGTCCGAAATTCCATGGAGAAAGACGCGTCTGGCCCTCTTCAGCCTCTACCTCGTCATCGACTCGGCAATTGTCGTCGGGTTTCCCTTTTGGAAGAAGTCCTGCAACATGGTTTGAAATACGAAAAAAGGCGTAAATTTCTTGCAGCCGCCACACATCAGTCATGTCGGAGGAGGTCTGGCCGGATTTCTTGTGGGACTTTACGTATTGAAAACTTTTGAGGCAGGGAGCAATATTTTTTTGAAAAGCAACATTTTTAGCCACGACGATGGGCTCAAGCGCTTCGACGCCTCTGCATTGCCATTTACATCGGCGTCTTTCTTCTTGTCTTTGTTCTCGTCGTTGTCATCACACCCGACCTTCCCTCACCATATGATGATCCCGTGGGCTATGTCGCCGGGCTTCGACTTCGATCACCGAATACAACGGATCCAACGAACTGTGACCCTAATGTACCGTATATCAGCCTGGTTACTGTAGGTTTTCAAGCTCATGGAATTGGGGTGAAGGTGTGAACCCTTTTTGCCTCTTTGTGCTGCTTTGACAAATAAACACTTGCTGTTCCTTTATTACGTTCTCACTTATAATACTTGGCAACAACCTTGACAAAGTCTCCCTCAGTTACTTCTGTATCGCCATTGGCGTTGAGGGCCGCGTTGAGGTCGACGGCGAGCACTTGACCGTCGCCGTCTTTGTCGACCGCTTCGAAGAAGCGCTTGCCGATGTAGAACGTCTTCTCCGTTATTACGCCTGAAAGCAATCGACAGCTCTTTTATTAAAGTTGAACAAGTTACGGACGTGGATTATTCCTCCTGAGTGCCTCGTAGGCCTTCTTGAACTCGGAGCCTTGAATGAGACCGTCGGCATCCTCGTCCAAGCCGAGAACCTCGTAGAGCGACACCTTTCCTGATTTGTCTTGGTCAAGTGCTGCAAAACTACTTTCTTCGACATGCTGGGCAACCTTTGAAGGCGGTCTTAGCGACGACAAGCGGAGATGTTGGCGGTGGAATTACTGGGCCGGGGCCACGTTTCAGTGGTAGTTTGAGCTTCGGCGGCAATGGATCACGAATGAGAATTGGTCTACGTCCGTCGTCTGTGGGCGGTTTTGGGGGCTTCGGCGGGTAAGGATCAACAACGAGGATTGGCTTCGAAGATCCGGCATCAGCTGCCCTAAAGTACAGACCATAATCAACAGCAAACTGTGTTGAAGTTTGTCGGTGGCCACGACGTCGGAGTCTGGGAATTTACCGGGAAGAGCAATGTCTTCAGCTCGCACATCTGAGAGGAAATCTTCGAATAGAAAGTATGAGGCTTACGGAGGAAGACCGAGAGAAGGACGGTGAGGAAGAGAAGAGAATTCATCTCACAATCTCTGTCTGGTGTCCAACGCTACTTGTGGAGAGACTTTATGTGAAGTGACTTCAATGAAGACGTGGCTCTCCCATGCTTTCCAGTCAGTTTCAAAAGACCACATAATGCTGTCTTCGCCCGACTTATTCTTATGGAAAACTCCTTGAGACGTCCGAGGCTGTGATTTGCGTCAGCTTCCTTTCGGCTGTAAACGGAAAAGAGAATAAAAATAAGTTTTTTTTGCTTTTCAGATTCTTAGCACATTCTAGGATGATATCAGAGATGACGGCGATGTACGTTTCTTTTGATTTAGACTGAATAGAGCACTCACAATCAGTCAATGCTTAACAAGCAATAAATATTCCAGACAAACAACAGTTCTTCTCAACGTCAGCGGCAAAGCTTTTTCGTCGAGATGCTAGACCACGTTGTTTCTCCATTGCAAACAAAAACGTGCTTTGGCTCGGGTCAGAAGACCAGTTGATTCGTAGAAGCATCCCATTGAAATCGGAGATAACGACAACGTCAACCGGGAGAGGATAATGACACGCAGCTCTCTCTCTCTACAGTCTTCCAACGCTCGCGGGACTTGCGGCAGACGACGAGCTTCTTCGTCACGTCCTGGCGGGCATAGCGGAAAAGCTAGTCAAGTTAATGCTGCTTGTGGCAATTGGGCCACGATACTATTGATTGAACAGAAAACTTGCTCTTTGCTGATGAAGCAGCAACCGGCAAGATGCTGGCACGTACATGGGGCTTTCGGGCTTGCTTCAGACAGCCCTTGCCCTTGAAGTCCTTCGGGGTCTGGCGGCCCTTAACAGCTGTCCCAAAGTTTGTGCACTAGCTCTCCTGAAACATGCTTATCGATAGATAATCACGGAAAAAATTTGATAGAAAAGGAAAGACACACATTCGCAAAAGTCTTACCTTCTTGGGCTTGGCGATGAGCTCATTGTCAGTGTCGTCAGCGGCGCAGCTGGAGACACACGAGTTTCCCAGATATATTTATTGTTTGTGAGGCAAGCACGGCTGATGAGGAAACTTGGAGGAAGGTTTGACCGTATTAGATCATCGTCGTGGTTGAGTGTTCAGCCTGGCCGTTCACACTTGCTTCAATTCTTTTTCATTTCAGAACGGAAATATGACTGGAGGATATCTAGTTCAAGTCTACCAATTGGATAACCAAAAGCGTGTTTTGTTGAAGAGCTAAAGAGTAGAAGAGAAAAAAAGGCATAATCTCGGAGTAGCTCGGCGACATCCTAGCTAGCAATAACGTTGACTTTCGAACGACGAAGACTACTATAGCTGCCTCCTGTCGAGAACGCCCGCCAAAGAAAGGCGGCGCAAAGATTGAATTAGAAAGCCGCCGTCTTCTATTTGTTCCTTTTCAAGCACTTTTGGCACATTTTCCGACACAATTTATTGGCATTCAAGAAGGCAAGGAGGAAGGTGGCCGGTCGATGAAGGAACTCCGGCGGTACATCATCGACTAAAGAACATGTTCACATTTGTTTCCACCGCATCTTACCAAAGCAGAAGAAACTTCGTGAGGATCCCGGGCTTGGTCCTCACTCTCAGAGAAGGCGGGCGAAAAGCAGGGCGAAGAGCGTCGCCGCGGGTTTCACTCCCTCCGTGAAGACTCAACTCTCTTGTTCGTTGAAGCAAGGGAAGCTCACCATTGGGCACCGTCGCCACGTCCGTGTCATTAACTGGCGATGGCGGAATGGTGTTAGGGGCGGCCTGCGGAGGCGGGCTGGGTTGACCGCTGGGCTGACCGGGGGCATTGCCAGAGCCGCCCGAGCCTCCTCCACTCGGCTTCGGCAAGGTCGGACAGCCGTCGCCAGCCTTGTTGTCTCCCGTTCCGGACTTCGGGGTCGATCCTCCCTTGTCCTTCTGTGGATTGAGAGCGCCGTGTTTCACTCCCTCCGTGAAGACTCAATTCTCTTGTTCGTTGAAGCAAGGGAAGCTCACCATTGGGCACCGTCGCCACGTCCGTGTCATTAACTGGAGATGGCCGAATGGTGTTAGGGGCGGCCTGCGGAGGCGGGCTGGGTTGAACGACGCTGTCGCCTCCGAAGGGACCGACGACGTGGTCGAGGCCGAGCTCCTTCTTGGCGATCTCGCGCATCTCGAGCTTCTTGATCTTGGCCGTCGGCGTCATCGAGACATCCTTCTCCTGCTTGATGACGATGTAGCGCGGCACCTTGTAGTGCGCGATCTTTCGATTCCTTCGCAAAAAAGATTCACCTTTCCCTTGCACGCCTCGCGAATCTCTTCGGCGGTCGTGTGCTCGAAGCCCGGGCGAAGGCGGGTCCACACACAGCACTCCTCGCCGTAGCGCTCGTCCGGCACGCCGACAATCTGAAAGAAACTTCACAGGCACTCAAGAGACGGATGCCTGGCAATCGGCGATTAAGGGGAACTTGAAGAATTGTTCGACCTCGGTTGGATAGGTGTACTCGCCGCCAAGGATGATCCTGAAACCAAACTCTCCCGTGTCTGCTATTGTCGTTCCAGAAAACAGTTTACAAAAAGAAGTTAATCCACAAGGAAAACACCCTTGTTAATTGAATCTTTGTTAGGAACGTCTTACTGTTTCAGCAAATACAGTAAACCCACATTTCCTTGATGCAGTCGACAATGTTGATCGAGTCATCCTTGTTCAGGCTCGCCAATTCTCTGGAAGGACTAGCTGCTGGAGGGGGTGGTCACCTACCCGGTGTGGTACCACTTGTCGTCGCCGAAGACGCGGCAGGTAGCGTCGAGGTCTTTGTAGTAGCCGAGGAACATCATCGGCGTGCGCGTGAGCAGCTCGCCCATCTCGTCTGGAGGCTTCGGGTTGCCCTCGGCGACAACAACAAGAAACTGAAGCATTCAACGATGTCCCTCATTCATCGACAAACCTCGACATGCTCGAGGGCGAAGCCGACATTCGTCATCGTCGACAGCGCCACGCCCTCAGTTGTGCCGTATATCACACTGAATGAGTATTCAATTTTTGGGTTTGCCTTCAGAGCCAGTCTCTGTGCGCCTTTGCAAACTTTTATGAGGCTCATGTTTGTGTAAAACTTTACGTCAAGTTTTTCATGCCGAGCTCGTCGACGAGACGCTTCACGAGGGCAGCCGGCCACGGCATACTTTCGATCATTCCTGTGAGATAGTTTTCACTATTCCAACAAAGTCACCGGTGTGAATTGTTTTAAGGTCGGGATGCGAGAGGATGCCGATGAACATTGTAGGCGAGCCGTAGAGGGACGTGCAGCGTTCCGCCTCGATGGCCTGCTCTGTCAGAACACCGCCAGAAGTAGGTCCGACAAGAAGGCAGAAGACGGCGACGACCATCCTAAAGTTGTGTCTCAAGGGAAGTAAGTTTGAAACTCACGCCAACTGAAGCGGCCATTTCGGAAGAGTGAGTGTCGAGCACTTTGTCTGAAAACTTTGCGTCATGGATGCATTTCGTTAAATATCGTGATTCATTAAAGTTTTACAATATAAATGCCAACCTTGAAATTCTCATCGTCCTGCGTCTTCTGAGTGGGTGGTGTGGCAGCCTTGATGCGAACGCAAGCTGGCTTCGAGATCTTGTTTTTGAGAGCCGAAGACATGTCGGCAATCTGGCCTTTGAATTTCTCGCCATCTCCTTTCAGCGAATTGATTCCTATTTCGTTGTCTCCGACAATCGTCTTTAAGGATGCGTCCAGTGTTATCCGGGGAAGCTCACAATAACGTCTTTGACTGTAGATGTGAGACAGTTGAAGGCCTTCTCGAGGCGCGCGTCGACGTACGCCTCCATGAACTCTCGAGTGACGAACTCGGCGGCTGGCGCTACCTTGCCCTGCAGTTTCTACATCAAAGACACTCGTGTGCCAGGCAAATTTCTCCTACTCGGCGTTTTTGCGTATTCAACAATGAGAGCGATTCGAATTTACGAAAATCATCATTTTCTTTAGTGACACTATTCAAATGTCTATGAAAAGCACTGGGAGCTCTCGGATATTTAGAGGCGCTTCGTTTGCAGATCTAAGAAACTTCCTTCCCCTAAACCTTGCTGCAAATCTGGCATCGGACATATTGGATTTGGATTTATTGTATTATTGTAAATGAGTCCAACGAACCGGCTTCTTGGATTTGTCGTGGTTGTCGGGTTGTGCAGCAGAATCACGGGACTGACCCTGAAATTGTCTAGAAGTTGGTGGCACTTGTAACTAACACCAAACTGAACGTCCCTGTTGTTCGTGGCGATCTGCTTTTGCGAGGCTGAAATGAAAGCTTGTTAAAACTAATGCGAGGTACGTTGCTAAAACAGCCGATCTAACCCCCCCCCCCCCCCCGCTTCAGTACGTTATTATTAGCTGATGCGAAAGGAGGAGCATGCAATGCTTTTAATGACAGAAAATAGCCTCGTGCAAAGAGCGAATGGAGGCTAAGCCGCCGTGTGCGTGTGAAGCAAAGTGAACAATGAAACTAATTAATGGCAATGAATCGAAATGATTCCGCTCTCCAATGCAAAACAATGCATTTGGAATGCTAAAGGCATTCAAGCAGACAATGAAATGCGTTTTTTTCGCTAATTGGCATTACGAGCAGACAGTTGTCCCAGAGCCCACACGGCTCTCTCGGTGAAAGCCCGACAAATTGGTGTGCTTTGCGAGCAACAAGGCTTTGTTTTTACGAAGTACTAGTTCGAAGGCTAGAATACAGTAGTTCTTGTATACCATCCGTTGTCGGAGGCTTCGTCGCACCACGTCGCCTGCTCTTCCGAGAGGGGCTTAGATGTGATCGGCACGAGCGATAGGAGCAGTCGGTCTCCGTGGCATCACTGTCGTCGTCGCGACGAGACTACATCAACCACTTCTCAATCTTCTAGTTCCTTACCTTCACCGGCATTGCGTCCGTCGTTCGCGAGTCCAAGGCAGTGAATGGATTCATCGACTCTCCTTTCAAGATGCAAATAGTAACAGGCATTGTATGCTATTTTTCGTAGTTCTCGGTAGGATTCCGATGCATTAAAGAAGGAAAACAGCTTTCGTTTGAAAACATTCAGCATCGATGTGCTGTGAAACGCAAATGGCATCCAAGTGAACCAGCAACAAGACTCTATCAACAATGCCGATCACAACAGAGCTCCGCGGCGCCGTTTTCGTCAAAAATTTAGCGACGAAATATCACGAGGAGGTTGTACAATGCCATGAGGTGAAGTAGTTTTCTTCATGGCCGAACAGACAAAATGTGGAAGAGGAAACAAGAGAGCCGTGTGAGTAAACAATTAATAAATAAGTTTCTAATAGCAACCATCCATCAAGACAAGCTTGTCTGTCTTTCATCAAGTTTTTCACTTTTCTGCTATGCCGAGTAATTTTGCCCCCGAACTGCTGCAAAGTCGAATCGTACCGTCAATGTTCACCGTCGTAGCCATGATGTTCGTGGTGACCACGGAGATCATCTCGTAGCTCGTGACGTTGAATTCTGCAACTTTTATTAAGGTATTTTTAGAAGGCCAACGTTTTTTTTAAATATGGAATAAATCCAAAACTACAAGACCTTGAAGGTTTCCATCAAGAAAGAGATGCAGGCGCCGCTTCGCTTCTCGCTTTTCCTCAGTGGTCGCCTTCGAAGCGGCTCCTTCTTTGATGCCTCTAAGAAAACATCGCAGCAAATCGAAACAAACGCTTGGCGTATGCCCTCCGCGCTGCGTTCGCATTTCGAGTACTTTGTGAGACATCGGGCGAGGGCGGCGAGGAATTCCTCAGCCGTGGCGAAGTGGCCTTTCCAGGCATCCTCACCGCTAAACATGTTTTCATAAACTGAGGTTGATCAAAACTGCTTACGCGATCGACGCGTCTCGCGCTACACGGCGCTCGACCGGGTGGAGGTTAGGCTTCTTACCCATCGCGCACGAAGGTCCGGTTAGTGAATGAAGACGAGAGCATGCAGATTTTCACGTCTCTAATTGTAAGTCTTCTGAAATCTGAAGAGATTCTCTCCTGCCACCTAATAATCCGGATACCGCGAGGTCCGGGGTAACTTTGACGTAGCTTCGACGTAACAACTTGCGCGAGAACACAAATTCTTTTTTAGCTAACACAAGTAAAAATCATAAAGGGAGGTAGACCTATGAGACTTTTTAGGCTGATCAAAACCTTGGAAGCAGAATTGTTTTTTTTCGGCAACCTGAAGACGCGGCGAACAGGTCGAGTTGAAACTGGGTGATGCTAGATCTTGGACATTTTCCGGCGAAAGTACCTAAAAGAGCAAAATTGTTCAAACATCTTTGGTCCCATGGACCACTGGTCCTCCCTAGCTACACGATATTGCGCATTATTCAACACACAAACTGCTCCAAATTCTGTTTCAATTGAAAAGCCGCGTCTTCAGCTATAGCTTAAGCGACAAGCCCAGTCTTCCATGCCACTGTGGTGCTCCATGAAGAGCCTCATCTCGCTGTGTGAGTGAGCGACCGAAGAATTTAGAAGCGAGTTGCAAGAGACGCGCCAGATGACGAAAAGTACGCCTTTTTCGTCACACCAACTGTTCTAAATCTGTTTCAATTGAAAAGCCGCGTCTTCAGCTATAGCTTAAGCGACAAGCCCAGTCTTCCATGCCACTGTGGTGCTCCATGAAGAGCCTCATCTCGCTGTGTGAGTGAGCGACCGAAGAATTTAGAAGCGAGTTGCAAGAGACGCGCCAGATGACGAAAAGTACGCCTTTTTCGTCACACCAACTGTTCTAAATCTGTTTTAATTGAAAAGCCGCGTCTTCAGCTATAGCTTAGTCGACAAGCCCAGTCTTCCATGCCACTGTGGTGCTCCATGAAGAGCCT
>JAQIXL010002927.1:0-11611 GCA_034700245.1 Poikilolaimus oxycercus | reverse complement strand
CTGGTCTCGCGTGGAACTTCAGGCTCTTACCGAGTTGCTTCCCTTATTGCCAGCCTTACCCGAGTTACCCGAGTTACACGATTTACCTGAGTTACCCGAGTTACCCGAATTACCCCAAAAGGTTGGACCGCGCCCAATATATGGAAAGAAGAAGCGCAAAGCTTTTCCGAGCCGCGCCGCCGCCGGCTCTCTGACGTCCTCGGCCGTCACCGCCAGGCTTTTTGCCTGCCTGCCATCTCCCCTTCTCTCGCCCCGCTTGCCGAGCTTTCTAGCCACACATACGATGAGGGGAGAAGGCCTTATGAGATCCGAAACCTCGACGTGTGCCCTCTTCTCTTTCTCTCGTGAGATTGAAGCTAGAAAAAGGGCAAGAGAAGCCATTGAAAAGAGGGTTGGGGAGGAGAAATACAAAAGAGGAGTCTTTTTGGGGCTTCAAGTCTTTCTGTGAGTCATTGACACAGCGCTTTTGAGTCTAAAACGGAATTCTTCGAGACTTTGAGTTCTTTCCACGATCTCTCTCAGATTCATACACACAAATCCAGAGAAGCATGAGGCTGAACGATGTTTTTCTGCTCCTCTTCCTCCTCCTCTTCGACGCTGCGCTGCCTCTTCGGCCTAGTGGGCTTCGCCTCCTCCTCGTCCGCTCTAATAAAGCGTGGCGCGCCTGTGTCGTCGCTGCGGCGCGAATCCCCAGTCGACGACGGGCCAGGGCTTGCCGCGGGTGCTTCGTTTGTTCCAGGCCTTGAAGCTCATTTAGTGAGCTCTGGAGAGCGTCGAGGGAGTGAAGAGAAGGAGTCCAAGCCAGAAAGAGTCCTCCTCCACGCTCCTTGGGCTAAAAACAACGAGAAGAGGAGTCCTCCGTAGTCTTTCGAGCTCATCCAACTTTTCTCCTTCTTGTCCAAACAAGCGTCTTCGTATGAATGTGTTGGGTGGTGAAGCAGAACACGAGCTAAAAGAAGAAGAAGAACAAGCAAGGAAAGGAAAAGAGGATCGATCATCCTCTGCTTGAGGACGCGCACGCTGTCGTCGTCGTCGTTGTCGTCGACGACGCAAGCATTCATGTAAATTCGTTTTTCAAAATGAAAGCCGGGGCGGCTGGCTGGAGGGAGCAAGCGGGAAGAAGGGGCGAGGGCACGACGTGTTGGTGTTGGGTCCCGACGCGAAAATGCCCATTTCGTCCCTCTTTCAAAGTCACAGAGAAATTCAGGAAATCATCCCAAAGTGCAGGGAGGGCCGAGCGAGAAATGTCGCGTGGCGCTAATCTGCATTTTATTTCGATTTAGCCATAGGGACTCTTCTTCTTCGTTCGAAGACCTCCTCGTGACCGACTACTGGAAGTTGGTCTTTTAGCGGGGGAGGGAGACTCTCTTCAAGAAGCCTCCTTCTTGTTGGGATTGAAAAGCTTTCTGAAGGAAAAAGTCATCCAAGCGTGATAGCACGGAGGTCCACGTAGGTAGTCAAAACAGAGTCCCCCTTGTCGTTGGCCTGGCTATCTCAACTGAAAAATCACGATTTCCGTTTTGGCAACGAGGGGCTGGGCACTAAGATGTTTGTTGACTCTTTGTGGGGCGAGAAGGTCGTGTGCGTAGGGCTTCGGACGAGTTTACACCTTGCGACGACACGCGCAGAGGCTATGGATGATCGGCTTGAGAGATTTTCTTGTATCAGCGAGCACCGAGTGAAGAGCTCTAAGCTGGATGCCTTCTTGTCCATGGCTTCTTCTTCCTCTCCTGGCCTTTTCCCTCTCTCTCTCTCTCAACATTCGGCTTGCGACTATATTTGCCAGGGAGAAGACGAAGGCGATCTAGCCGCAGGGCTCAGGAACAGGGGCATGTACGTCAAAGAGAAGGAGTGTGCGAAGAAGTAGCGTTTGGGACTAAGTGCTAAGCCCTGTTTGATTCGAGCTTCTGCGTAAAAGGAAGGAGGGTGTGTGTATTGCATAGTGTTTACTTCGATTGTGCTGAAGAAAAGAGAAGAAGCCTGGAGAAGGACGAAGAAGGCTCTTTAGATGTTGCAGAGAACGAGCAATGTCAACGCAATTGATGCAGAGAGGGGACTTGCTCTTGCTTCTTTTTGCTCTTGCAGTACTGGTTGCTCTCCCTCTTGCAAAAAAGTGGAGTCGTCTCTTCCAAGCGTTCTCTGAGTGGGGTGAAACTTGTCAATAACAAGTCATTGAATATGAATTTTTTTTGAATTATTTATTTCTCAAATAAAAAAGTAATTCAAACCCGAAGCACAGATTGCATCGAACCATACGAGGAGAATTTTTTTAGCTCTCTTCAACTCTTCAATTCCATCAAGAATTGCTCGTGCCGCGAGGAATATTGCCTCTTTTGCCCGAGAGAGGGGGGCCTTGCGACGCCGCGTCGAGAAGACACAAGAAAGAAATTATTTCTTTTCTCTTTCTGCTCCTTCCATCCACCATCTCTGTGCATCCAAGCGTCTTCTCATTTCTTTCGCTATTCTCCTCTCCTGCTCTTGCGACTTTTTCATTGGCCTTCTTCTCCTTCTCCTCTTCTTCGCATCAAATGAGGGATTTTCTTTTCGGCCTCGTGACGGAGGAACCGAAAAGCCGGAAAGACGAACTTTATCAACACTAAACCCTTTTATTCTTTCATCGACTCAAATCTCTCGGCTTTACGAAGTCACGAGCACGAGGGGATTTAAGCCGTTACTCAAAATCCTTGAGAAAAATTAGGTTCGTTGCTGGTTGTCAACTGCGTGTGTGGGGATAAGGCCAAGTAGCCGGAGACCGAGCACGAGCGGGGGCAATGCGTAAGGATTTTCCGCGAACTGCATGAGCTCCCCTCAAGAGAACTCCTCTCGGATACCTCTAAAGGCTAGATTTGCCCTAGGCTACTCTCTTCACCCAGCTCTTCTTCTTCTCGCCTCTAGCTTCTAAGCCCTCGTACTGACATTTAGTTTCTTCGTCGAGTAGTGCGCGTCCTCATGAAGTGAGTGTTCACCGAAGCGTGTCATGAGCTTTGAGGGGCCAGCAACAAGGGAGAGGAGGAGGAGGGGAGGGCGATGTAGATCACATGTAGGCCAACATCGTGGAGAGGAGAGAAAGGGGGAAGTAGAGAGGGGAAGACGTAATAGCCCCATGTGCAGAGAGGAGAAGGACAACGAAGCATGCAGAGGAACACCATTTTCGAGAACTCCCCGGCAAGGTCTCCCCGAGGAGGCATTGACGAGGGAGGGGGGGGGGCATCTGGATAATGAAAGGAAGAGGGAATTTTTGGCCGAGACAATAAAGAAGATCGTTGAAGTTTATGAGCACTTGTGGAGGAGCTTTTTGCCAATTTGGTAGTAATTTGAGGGGGATGAGAAATTACTACCGGAAATGAAAGTGCATTTGTGGGTTCAAGGACTGGCTTTTCGTGTTGGTTAAAGAAAATTTCTTCACAGAAGAAGTTATGTCGGAGGTTCGTGGAACCGTTTTTCCCGCAGAGAAAGAGAGAAGGTGTGGTTTGAACTCTTCGTAACATGAGTCTCGGGGCGAAATTCTCTTTGCCCACATTGAAATCCTATCGCACTCCGTGAAGAAGAAGATTACTCAGAGTGTCTGGTGGTGAAATTCTTCTGCAAAGAAAAAGAAATCCAAAAAGTCAACAAAAAATGATTGTTTACAGGAATCGACGGCTTCCAAGGGTGGCGGCGGTCGAAAGACGACGCCGAACGTCCCTCGAGTGGTGATCACGCGAGCCTCACAGGGCTCCATTCTCGCCTCAACCTCCTCCAATCTCATTCCCTCAACACCGCCTTCATGTGGCGACTCTCCGACTTCCACTCCAACTCCGCATACTTCGTCGTGTCCCGGCTGCACGATTCTTTGATGTCTTTTATTAGTGTGAATGCATTTTCTTTTGAACTTGAATACTGTTTTAGTTGAATTTACTGTTTGAAAGTTAATACAAAACTATGAGAGCTACTGTGCTTCTTAACAGACCGAGCTTTACTCTTTTCCTCATCTTTTTTCTTTCTTTTACAATTCAGTCAATCAGCAAACCCACTCGTTCCTCCTCTTCCCTCTTTCTCTGGAGTCTTACGACAATGAATTTATTGCGCTTGGTGAAGTTTCTCTTGGAGTAAGAGAGAAGGCGGCACATGGTGCGTCCTTCTCCTCCTTGTACAGAGACGAAGTTGATGAGATGCTATTACGGATAAATGGTTGATTTGCCTTGGTGCGGCAAACACGAGGCTCATCGTCAACACGAAATACAAGTTTAGACTTCTGAAAAGAATTTTTGGAAAATTAAAAAGACAATAAAGACATACTGTACTGGCATAAAACGCCTCGAAAATCCGCTGTTGGTACACTTTTGTTTATGTACAGTAACCCGTTCTCACAAGACGCCTGGGTCTCGTCGTAATTCTTCGGTGAGAGGTCTTTTATTTCAGCCTGAACATCTTTTGATTGTGAGAAGAACTTCAACTTGCAATGGGTTGTTCGTATTTGTTGACGAAATAAAAGCCTTCATAAACGTTCTTTGAACCCAGGCATTGCTCGTCGCTGCGAAGGTGACGAGCTCCGATGAGAACATTGAAGCCCAGCTGAAAGGTAAAGAAATTTGTCTTGACGACTTCTAGGAGACAACTGAGAACAAGAAAGATAAAAGAGGGACTCCTCTTTTTTCTCTTTTATTTTTTGCCTTTCATGCTCCTTACTCCCAACTTTCCCATCGACTCGATTTGACGAATGAGTAACACGTTTTATACTTACCGAGAATGCCGTCGACGTTGTAATCCTGGTAGTTGAGAGGTGTGCCAGTTGTCTAATCCTCGTATTCAACTTCGTGCATCGACGATTGAGATTCAGCCATTTCGACTAAATACGTTACGATTCGAATGCTTCACGTAGATTGAAACAACAAGTCAATCATGCTGCGACTATTTTCCGCAAACCTTGATTCCAGCTGGCTTCAACGCTTCGATTATGAGGACGTGATAGCACGATTTTGTTGCCTCGTCAAATTCTCCTTTCAAATCGGCACAAGCTTTTGGCAACGTCGAGACATTCAAAGCTGGCAGAGCTGGATCAAGGTCGTTTTCCTGTTTCTTTTTCGAGCTTCCTGAAGACTATTTCTCCGTCAAAGGGTTACCAGAAAGATCGAGCAGGTCCACTTCCTTGATGAGAACTACGACCAGAGCAATGGCTATTAATAGGGTGGCCAGAACAACAAGTCGCGTGGTGGCGCCGGTGGTGGACATGGGGGTTCGCGTCGGCGCTGGCATCTTAACACTCTCAACACTTGATGACTCCTCCTCTTCGACGACTGCTTGACAGTTTCCATCGACAATGCGAGGTGGATGTGCGCTTCACTTAGTTGGTATTCAAGGAAGAAGGGCTTCAGTTCCACACTGGCCAGAAGAGTTTGAAACTGCCGTGTAATCACGTCTAGGTCTCATGTTGTTTTTGAAATCGGAGCGACTCGATGTTCCGGGGTTGAGCACAAGAAACTCGAGGAGACCCCAGACATCTCGCTAAACTGTGGGCTTCAGGACGAACTGTGCACGAAGCGGGCGGGTCTTCGAAAGTTGCAAAACGTTCAGAAGCTGAACAACTGGATCGTGCTTGTATACAAGGTTTGAGTGGCAAAGAGCCTGTGGTTGGAGTTCCACTATGCACATCCATACTGCCTCTCTGATAGGAATTTTTGAAGCTATATCAAAAACTCTTTCTGACATGAAGGCCCTTACGTATGTATCAAGGATGGGCAAATTTTTGGTTTTGGTTTTTTGGTTTTTTGGTTTTTTGGTGATTTTGGGGGTCATTTTTTGGTCTTTTGGTTTTTTGGTATGGGGACCAAAAAAGACCAAAAAACCAAAACGAGTCCTGAACCCTTCGAATTCGAACAAATGGACTGAAAATGACTTGAAAGTGCGCAATAATGGCAAGTTCTGCACAATCAACTCAATTTGAATGAAATTATGTGCTTTGGAGGCAAAAATATGGCAGATTTTTTCCAGCAAGGCCTTTTGAGGGCTCATTTTGGTTTTTTGGTTTTTTGGTTTTTTGGTATTTTGGTGATTTTGGATGTGATTTTTTGGTTTTTTGGTTTATTGGTTTTGCTGATGCACCAAAATTTTTTGGTTTTTGGTTTTTTGGTTTGAAAATTTTCAATCTTGCCCATCCCTGATTTGCATGTTGTTGGCCACTTGAAAATTTGTTCAACTTTCCTTACAAATTTCCCAGCGGTACTGTAAATAGCCCGCAAATCCGTGAGCAAGGAAGTCGAGTAGCAACGAAAGCTGGACTTGCTAGGATCAAGTAGCGGTAGAGAAAAGCAAGAGCGTACGTGAGAATGTAGGCATTGAAGACTGCTGAAAGTATAATTTCTTTCATCGAAAGCAAAAAACAAACCGTCACACAAAATGTAGAGCCAGTGGACGATGCTTTCAGCTATTGGAGTGCTTCCGAAGAAAAGATAAACCGGTCTATGTGTAAGAATTATTTGTGAAAAGACGGTCCTGTTGATGGTTCGAGGTTGAAGAAGCGCCACGATCAAACCGTAGAAAAATCCCGTCATCGACATCGCAAGCAGAAAAATACGATATTTTCGCATTTTTGAGCTGCTTCTAAACTTTTGACTCTCTAGTCTGTCGGGCGAAACGTTACCGAGTGATTATCAGATGCATCACAAGTAAATTGAGAAGAATAGAGAGAATCGCTGCAGCTAGGTAAATGAATCGGAGCACTTCATAAATTTGAGCCATAGCCCGAATAAACTAAAATCCACGAGCAGCGTTCTATACTACTCACGACAGCCTTCAGTGAGCGTCGAAAAAGTGCAGATGATCAAGCGCTCCAATTAAGAGTCTTTCACATCTAACGAATTCTACGCACGAGCTCCGCATTTAGCGTCACGTCATTTACGCTAGCTTATTACGACATACGGTAAAAGGGCCACCATTTTGCAAGGGCACAGATCAGTTAGGGAAAGTGCAAAGAGCGTGTCGATTACTTGCAAGCGGGCTTGTAAATAAAACAACTGAGCTAAACAAATTTGGAAACTCTACGAGACACTTGATACGTTTAGAGAGACGTTTCTCGACACTTGATACGAATAGGAAAGCCGAATTCGGGGATGGCCGTTACTTCAGCACCCATCACGTTTGAAGCAGAGCAAAACTTTTGCGCAATTCGCAAAAGTTCGATTTTTCAGGAGGTCGAAAAATCGTCTTGAATGGATTCGCAACTTCCAGTTTGTAGCGTCGAAGAACGTTAGCGATCACAGTTCTCTCCTCGTTGAGTGCGAATTTTTGTCCTAAACACAAGTTTTCACATTTTTCAACTCACCAATACATTTGCGCCGTCCGGCACTGAATGGTATGAAGTCGCATGGATGACGCTTTGCAGTGTTTTCTGGCAAGAAATTGTCAGGATTGTGCTCGTCACAATGCGGGTCGAGCTGAAAGATTGCAGATGATATTCCAGCTCACCGTTCGATTTCGATGAATGACAAAGGGTGCGATGCTGCAAATTGCACTTTTGGGCACGATTTTGATGCCTAAAGACAGCATCCATTGTCAACCTCCCGAAGCTCATACCTAATTCAGGTCATCATCTACGACAGCTCGGGGCACGAACGGCACTGGCGGGAAGAGACCAGGGCAGGGAAAATTTTTTGTTTTTCGTTTTTCGTTTTTCGCTTTTTCGGGTTATTTTGTTCGGATTGCTCGTTTTTCGTTTTTCGGATTTTTTGACGAAAAATCCGAAACATTTTTGTCACCCAATTTCTGCAAAGGATGTTGCCTTTTTGAGCTCAAACGACTATTATTCTCTCGGAATCGGCCATTTTTGTGGCGGATTTGGCCGGATTTGGCCACAATTGAGCACAATAGTCATTCTCGGAGCGCGCTTTACAGTCAAATGCTCCTACGATGAACTCTAGAGAGGGCAATTGTGGAGGTAAGTGAGTGTTTAAACAAGAAAGAGGTTGTAAATCTGAAGCGGCCAATTAGTGCAACAACGAAAAGATATGTACCATCAAGTGTTTTTTTATCCTCTGAACCTTTTAGGAAAGTAGCTTTCAACCGCAGCTATTGGCATTACATAATCAGCAGAGTCTGAGCGGGTTTTCTCACATGGCCGGTGCAATTGCCTCGACCTTACAATTATTTTGAGTTCTGGATAACTGGAAAAACTTGTGTTTTTATCAATTCCATTGGCATTTTGAGTCCTCCGGGGTTTCAAATAGCTTCCTATCCCAAAACATAGTCGTGAATGGATACATCAAGCGAAGATGAAATTCCGATTTTTTGGAAAATTTTGTTCGGATTTTTCGTTTTTCGTTTTTCGGGTCCGAGAAAATTTTTCGCCCAGACCTGGAAGAGACGCATGGATCCCTTGATGCACTTTCGGGATACTTGAGCTGCTCAAGATCATCGGCCGTGATGTTTCGATCGGAGTCGCCTTAACACGCGTTCTCTAGAAGGGTCAAAGTGGTTGTGGCCACCAAATTTTTTATTTTTTATTTTTGCGAGAAAGTCGAAAAATTCTTCATCAGGCATGCCAAGCGTCTAAAACTCGTACAGCTGTAAATACAGCGAGCCAAACCAGAACTCTATATAAGGAGTTTTCCTCTCAAGGTACGAATATGTTTCTAGTTTACAACATTCAGGTTACTGTCTTCGGGTAATGACGGCGCCGTCCGCTCTAATGTGGCTGGTAGCTAGATTTGATCCGACGACAAGAATCGCGCTTCCTCATCTTGGCAAGAAATGTAGAATTAACAACGGCAATTTTACACCTATTTGGTTGTTTGCAAGATTTGCAGTCGAAAAGCCTGCTGGACATGCAGTATCGTTCCGTGGAGAAGTCGCTAGTCGAGATGGCGCAAAAGGCATTGGTCGGTTAAGAGAAAAAATAAAGAAGCCGTTGCGTTGTCGTAATGCTGATGCTGGCAGTAGTCGAGAAGACCGCAAAGCCATTCTACACTCACTCACAAATTGTCACTTTCAAAAAAATGGAGCCGGAATTAATGAAAGTACACTTGCCGCTGACAATGAGCGATGACGACGCGTGGGAGGTCAGGCGCCGAGCGCCCTTTTCAAATTGGGACGCGGGCCGGTTTCACCCTCCTCATTCCCTTGTGAAGTCACCCGGGTGCACCTTAAAGGCTCTGAGACGTCGAAATTGGTTTTCAACTCATAAAAGGAGTTGCCGAAAGAAGTCTGGGCTCGGGAAGGGACTCACAGACGTAGTCAAGGCATCCAATTGTCGGCAAAGCAGACAGTTCAACGAAGTGTCGATGACTTTTCGCTTCTTTCGGTTGTAAGTAAACTCTGTGCGCAGACTTACTTGTTGATTTGAATTTGCAAACGTTTTCATGGTTTGGCGGCATTTCAACACCGAGCACGCCTGCCGCGAGCTTTATCTCCTGTCTTCGATCTGACGTGATTAGGACGCTGGTCGCCGAGGTGGATTCAGCGTTGAAACGCCTACTCATTGCGGCGAGCGTCCTGCCCCCTCATCCGCCCTCAGGCGGTGGGGGTGACGGGTGACGCTCAGCGGGAATCCCCTTTGGTGCTCTTTCTTCGGTGCTCTTCGCACCCCCAAGTGTTCATTCTTCGTCTCCTTCACAGTCCTGACTGCGAGAGCTCCAAGACTCGTCCAACACTCATATGCGCGCTATGCGACTGATATTCACTTCGGGCATTTTGCTTCTCTCTACTTTGGATGTAGTTTTGTCCTGTGCTGCTACGTCGACTACCACGACACCCTCGACTACACCTACCACAACTATGACAACGACTACGCCGACTACAACCTCCACATCCACATCTACTTCTACCTCAACTTCTACGTCCACGTCCACGTCTACTTCCACTTCCACTTCAACTTCTACATCGACAAGTACCACAAGTAAGAATTTTAGGGAGAAGCGATGAGACCGCTACTCAATGTGTTTCACAAATCGTCGCTCGAAGAACAAAATGGTTCAGAAATTCGCGATATGGCTTTTAGCTCTATTCTTCAAAATTTTCTTGATGCTGGCTGTTGATGAACCTCTCTTTTCAGCTAACGCATGCGTTGCGTGTACCGCGAACGACATTACGTTTATAATGACTGGAGATGGTGCCACAGACTTCACTCCGCCGGATGGAACCACTTCGATGGACAACGCGGGCTGCAATCAGCTCACGCTGACTTGTCTTCCAGGCGCCGCCGGCATCAGCACTGTTGATGTGAGCAGATCTTCCCCGTTGTTTTGCGCCACACTTTCTATTATCAAAGTTGTCGTTTGCAGAATGGCGTCGACACGAACACGGTCACTTATTGTGCAGAGATCGGGACATGCACCGTGGTGTTAATGTGCAACTCGATGGGTCAATGGACCTTCACCGCTGCCGGCGTCACCATCGTCGTGACGACTATTCGATGCGCCGCCACCTAATTGGGAATCTGGATTCACTGAAGCTTTAAGACACAGATTGTGAACCAAAAACAGTGAAAACTTTAGGGTTGTCGAATTAAAAATAAAAATGCTTTCTTGTGTATGTGAATCTTTTTTGCGTATTCACACTGGAGCCATTAAAAATGTGCGGCCGCAATTTGTTTTTTTGCATTTTGTGACTTCTTTTTTTTTGCATTTGAGAAAGAGATTAAATGACTCCACCAAAGGAAACTTTCCCGTCGTTGCGTCTGTTGCGACTCTAGCACCTGCCGCGAAAAAAACAACAAAATATCCCGGAGCACAAAGGTCGAGAGAAGGAATCTGCACTAGTGAGAGGGTACGCGCAGCCGACGCGGGGGTGGAAAGGCGAGAAATCGTGACAGGACCGGCCCGCAAATTGTGACGGGACCGGCCCCTCTCTTACACCCCCCCCCCCCAAGTCTCACAAATGAAATCTCGGGACTGCGACGACTTGAAGCGTCGAATTTTTCTCTTCATACCCTGGAAAGGGCCGTGCAGAATCTGAAGTGAGAACGCGAACGGGGGAAAAATCAGAGGCTTGAGCACCAAAACATCAGCGCCGTTCGCGTGTTTTTAGGTCGTGAACAAACGGGTCAGGTAAAGGCGTTTGAACGTCGACGATGACGTCCTGCAGCGGTGCGCTTTGAACCCGTAGATTAAACGTCGAAACAATTCCCCAAACAAGCAACCCTCCATCCTCTCTAAAAGCACCTCTTTCAACTCTCGTTATCAATGAAACCGCACCGAGCAATGATCGTTTCTTGATCTGTAGGACAAGAGAAGGCATCCGACTCATTGTCAGGATGAAGTTTTGACGTGTGCTGCCACGCCTGAGGAGATGCCAAGGAATATTTAAAATTGTCAAGGGTGATGAATTTTATTGAAAATATGGCTTATTCAGTTCTACCTTTCTTGCTACGCGAAATGTCTGCGGGAGCTTGGTGAGGCGGTACCGCCTGGCGCTTCATGACGCGGCTTGCCTGCTGCATGCGATGCTCTAAATTGTTTTCGTTCTACACCTTTGGACAAGACGAACTTAGCGAATGGTTGAGCCTGCATCGGCCGCCTTTGAATACCTCGTCCAGAGTGAATTGAGCACCTTGATACTTTGAGCTTTATTCGCTTATTTCAATCTTTCCAGATGAGCGAAGCCCCGAGAGGCAGTGGGCGTACCCTCCACATGTGACCCA
>JAQIXL010002926.1:0-11614 GCA_034700245.1 Poikilolaimus oxycercus | reverse complement strand
AATATCGGTTTTTTTCGATAAAATAAATAGCGGAAATATCGATATCGGTTTTTTCCGAGACCGATAAAAACCGATATTTAATTATCGGTTCTTTTCGATATCGATAAATATCGGTCTCGAAATATCGGTTTTTTCGTCTCGTTTCCCAACTCTAGCGTAGATATGAACTGGCACCGTGGATGATCGAGTGAATGATCGCATTCAGCGCAGTGATTGTTACCTATTTGGCGTAGGGCGTATTTTTTTTTATCGAACTTACGTAAGAAGGTAGAAGATACTCGAACTGCTGTCTTCGTGATAGAACGAGGAAGGCTTCATCATCCAGTGCAGAACAGAACGACCACTCGGTCTTATCGTTTCTAATCTGAAAACAAAGAGATTGTTCCATACTTTTCGATATGGCATACACTTAGTTTGTCGACACCTTCAAAGTTTTCATAGTTGAGTAAACGTCGTGTCGCCTGTTCATCGGTAGCCTTGAGTGTTACAGCTGACGGTCGAATTTGACGAATGAGAGTTTGAAGTGAAGCAACGCAGCTGTTTTCAAGATCTTTTCGCTCGCCTATTTCCTAAACATCAAGTTACAGATGAAAACCGAGCGAAACCTGGTTGAGATACAATCCGTCTTTGTTGATATAATTGAAGAGCAACTTTCGACCTCGTTTCTTCTCCAAGGCCTTTCTAACACTTTCCAAAGTGGCTTCCAAATTTCATGCTTTATAAGTTAAGATAACGAATACCTCCGAGAAAATACAGCTCAATTGTTGCTTGACTCTGGACAGCGACCGCACGCGAGAGTAACTCGATGAGATGTTTCTGGGCCTCTTGATTATTTCTAGCCGTGATCTCAAAAATGTGAAATTCGTAATGCCTGCAAAACTTATAAACACTGCGAAAACAAACCGATTATCTCGTCGTTCGACAAGATGTTTTGGCTGAGCCAACTTTCCGGCATCGTCGAAAAGAAATTCGAGTCGCGAATGAACCAACATCGGCAAGCGACAAATGAGCAGAACAAGATAAGGGACGAAAGTGGTTGGAATCCACAATATAGAATATGGGAACAAGCAGTAGAAGTTGAGCAAGCCCATACAAATTTGGGCTCTAATTTCACGAGGCGGTTGAGAAAGATCTGGCTGTTTTTCGTAAATGCAAACGCACGCAACAACTTGCGTAATCAATAAGAAAACAAAACCAACAAAAATCGAGAGATTAATCAGCCATAAATAGGAAATTGTTTCATACTTCTCATCAATTGCAAGAGAGACTGCGATTGCGAGAAAGCCTATAAGAGAAAACACACAGTTCGCTACACGTGCAGTCCCATAAAAGCCACTATGGAGGCGCTTGAAGATGCTCGATTGCCATTGCCGCCTCTTTGACTGACAATGAGGCAAAGATATTTGAAAAACGCGAAGAGGACGAGTAGATGGGCATCTATGGGTGGACGCACAACAACTGTCTGTGTTGGATTGGCAAGGATTTCAATTTGAATGGTGTTGTCGTGGAAGAGAAGAAGACTGAAAGAATTCAAAGTGAAGAAAAGACGAACCTTTTCTCATCGATAACTTCATGCAATCGCTTGGAACACCGTGAAAGACGGCTCAAGGAACGAATGTCGAGTCGGTGGAATATTTCGCTTTCAAGCAAAGTATCGTGAAGGTCGAAGAGCGACATGACCTAGAGACTTGGTCAATGGCAGTGCGAAGAAGAGATCGAGCAGACTGACCGAGGCTGAGTGATATTGCGAAATTGACCTCTTAGGTCAGTCTCGTGATCGCGGACTTTGTTGGCATGCTCCGGCGCATGCAATTGGTTTCCAGGGATCCGTTAAAATCGGCGACGCTGAACAGAGTGGATCTTGATGGTCGGGCATCCACACAAGTGCGAGTCTTCGAGCTGAACTCAATAAACGCCACCGTTCTTTCTCGTCAAATAACTTTTCTTGGCCTCCATTTGTCCCCAACAGTTTCATCTTTATTAGCCCTACATGTCCACACTTTTTATTCTTCATCAATCTGCAAAGAAAAGAACAAAATTTCTAAAGCGCCGTTCAGTCAGGGAGACGATTTTGGGTAGTGGAGATTGTGACAATTGGGCAACGACATAAACGTGACTCCTCCAGTTCGACGTGAATGAAAACGCGAAGGTGTGAAGCTGTGAAGACTTCGATGAAGAGCCACTTCGAAGTCATCTGAGACGTTGCTTGATTTTTGAAGCCGGAGAGCAGTTTTTCCTCGAATTCCTGAAAACGGAAATCTAGTCAACAGACTGAAGCCAACCTCGATACTAGGTACTTTGTTATTGTGGATAAACTGGCAGAGTTTGACGCAAATTTCGCAATCGCCTCTGGTGCCGTTGATGACTGAGTGAATTGTCGCATTCAGCGCAGCGACTGTCACCTATTTAGTGCAGGAGTATGTTTTAAAAATGAAACCAACATAAGAAGGTAAAAGATATTCGAATAGCTGCCTTCGTGATAGAGCGAAAAAGATTTCATCGTCCAGTGCAGAACAGAACGACCACTCGGTCTTGTCGTTTCCAATCTGTAAATGAAGAGACAGTTGCATTCTGTGCAACATTACGCACACTCAGTTTGTCGACGCCCTCAAAGTTGTCGTAGTTGAGCAATCGTCGAGTCGCCTGTTCATCGGTGGCCTTCAGAGTAACGGTTGACGGTCGAGTTTGACGAATGAGAGCTTGAAGTGAAGCCACGCAACTGTTGTCAAGATCTTTTCGCACGCCCATTTCCTAAATATCAAGCTGTCGTTAAAAAAAAGAGTCAAACCTCATTGAGATACAATCCGTTTTTGTTGACGTAATTGATGTGCAACTTTCGACCTCGTTTCTTCTCCAAAGCCCTTCTTACACAGTATAACGTTTCATCTAAAATCACATTTGTTTTTTGTGAATCGATGTAATCGAGACCGTTCAGAAAATATAGTTCAATTGTTGCTTGACTCTGTACAGTGACCGCTCGTGAGAGTAACTCGATGAGATGATTCTGAGCCCTTCTTATGTTTCCGACTTTCATCTCAAAGATGTGAAATTCGTAATGGCTAAAACAAAACAATGCCCTCTTTGTACAAAAACAAACCGATTGTTTCTTCGTTCGACGAGATGTTTGGGAGGAGTCAGCCTTCTGGTTTTGTTGAAAAGAAACTTGAGATGTGAATAGGCCAAATTTGGCAGACGACAAATAGACAGCACGAGATGAGGTATGAAAGAAATGGGTATCCACAGCAGAGAGTATGGAAACAAGCAGTAGAAGTTGAGCAAGCCCATGGAAATTTGCGCTTTTAATTCCTTAGATGAGAGGGCAAGATTAGATTGTTTTTGGCAAATGTAAATGGAAGCAATAACTTGGGAAAGCAGGAAAAAAACAAGACCCACAAAAATTGATAGGTTAACCAGCCACAAACGTGAAATTGTTCTGTGTTCATTGTTATAATCACTGAGACAAGATGTCAGGAGAATAAAGCCGAAAAAAGAAAACAAACAGTTCGCCCCAATACCATACTCGTAGACGGGATCAGGGAGACGCTCGAAGATATTTGAGTTCCAAGGTTTGCTCTTTGACTGCGGCGGCAAAACTATTTGAAAAACGCGAAGCGGACGAGTGGATGGAACATCTGTGGGTGGACGCACAACAACGGTCTGTGTTGGATTGGTTAGGATTTCGATTTGAATGGCGCCGTCGTGAAAGAAAAGCAGACTGAAAAGAGTCAAAGTGAAGAAAGACGAACCTTTTCTTATCGATAACTTCATGCAATCGCTTGGAAGACCGTGAAAGGCGGCTCAGAGATCGAAGATCGAGTCGGTGGAATATTTCCTCAACGAGGAAAGTATCGTACAGGTGGAGAATCGACATGTTCTGAACGAGCGAGCAAGGTCAGGACACAAACGAATCCAGAGAGGGGGTTATTGCGTAATTTCGCGCATACTTGACAGTACATAAAATAAAGATGTGCTAAACTGATGCGAATTACGAAAGAATATTTCTTCACCGAGAAAGGCGTCATAAAAGTGAAGAATCGACATTCCGAGCAGGTCCGCAGAGCGCTGAGTGACCACTAGTGGGCTCGGCGGTGTTGTGAAATCGCTGGCTTGGGTCAGACAGAGTGACCGCCGCTGGATTGTGATGAAATCGAAGTGTAATTAGGATTTATGCGAAAGCCACTAATGGCGTGCTAACGTTAACATTTGGAACTCTTGCAAGTGTTAATCAGGTTTTAAGACTGTTAAAACTACCATTCGTTGCGGACTTCACCGCAAACACAATGAAGAATCACCAAAAGCATGCCAAGATTTTCTTTGAAGCGGAGCAAATCTCACCAGACGCTGTCCTATCCGAGAAAAGATACGTTCCCATCACGCATGAGAAACGTCTGGCGGAAGCATTCCACGGGCATTTCACGTCGGGTGAAGCCATGTGGCTGCTTCTCTTGTCTAGTTCTCTTGTCGTTCTGGTTTCGGCCGACAAATGTCAGTATGGCATGAAATGAAATGCTAACAGAAAGGCTTGCCATTATCGTCTGCCCTCAAGCTTCGACGACGAGAGCGATGCTCGAGAGATCTGCTCCAGTCTCAACGCAAAATTCCTTAAAGGTTTTATTCCAAATTAATGACAAAATATTCATTGTCAGATGGCGCCTGGCTTGTCTGCGAACTGCAGCAGGTTGATTGCGATGAGGACAAGCCAAAGAACTGTCAGTACGGAATGAGATGGAAGGCTGCCACAAAGACGTGTCAGTACCGTCCACCTGCTTGCTTCGACAATGAAAAGGATGTTCGTGAGATCTGCTCGAGTTTGGAGTCAAAATTTGAAAAAGGTAATAAGATTTGTGTATAGTGAACACCCTGTTTAGATGGCTCGACGTTCACTTGTCAACTGTCAAAAATCAAGTGTGCAGCCAAGCGTTAGTCACGTAACCTTGTGAATGTCTTATTTTACCTTAGCACAACCCAAGCCTCAGCCACCTAAAGCTCCAAGACCGCAGCCACAGAAAACGGCTCCAGAGCCTCCTCCACCTAAGCCCGCGGCCTCTCTCAAGCCAACATGTGACGGCGGCTTTACATTTTACAGTCCAACGGGAAAACCCAAGGACGGGTACTGTTACAAGGGAAGGCTTTTCTTCTGAAACGGAGCTTATTTTAGTTTGTTTCCAACCCGATCAACTATGCGGCAGCAAAGACGACGTGCGCGAATATCGGCGCCAAAATCATTTCAATTCACAGCTTGGCCGAGAATGTTCATTTTAACGGTCAGTGAAGATCTCGAAAAGCATGGAATCCTTAATATACAGCCCGCCGTAGTTCTCTTCCTCCACTTGTATGCAGTTGTTCATGTGCAGCGGATCGACGTCATAGCGATCGTGTCTACATAGGACTCGAGCGAGTTGCTGGAGTCTGGACGTGGGCCGACGGCTCGCCGATGAACTGGCAGGGTTGGGGCGTCGGCTCCCCGGTTGATCCGCCCGGCTGGATTGTTTGATTGACTTTTTCAACAATTTGCTTTCAGGAAAATTGCGGCACTCTTCGGGATCCGGCCCAGGGATTATGGAACAACATTCAGTGCAAATGGGTATGTCGTCCTGTTTTCTGTCATTGCCCATTAAAGCACGAACGAGCCGCCCTCTGCAAGAAGGCGGCAAAATTCAAATGAAAGCTCACAGTGACCATCTAGCTGTGTTATGGTCGGCATAAAATCTTTGCGCTCGGATCATTCCACGTGGTGTTTAGCTGTCGTTGTGGGAAAACGACTAAATGGATTCTGTTTAGTGGATGATCATGCTCAAAATCATTGAAAGAATGTGAAAGTTCCCCATTTCTACATTATTAGAAGAAATAGCTTGCTTGTGTCACTCAGTATCTCCGACAGAGAAGTGACGGGAAGTGCGAGATGGAAGAGAAAAAAGCAACAATTTATCTTTTCACTGTTTGTCTTAGTTTGTCTGCTTTGACGGAGCAAAGCCGATTCTCTGGTTGCCGAGGTCGTAGATGTTGCAGTAGGGACGAATAAATGGGGGTCCAAAGATCCACTGCGGGCCGATACCTCCAAAGTCAAAGGGGAAGATGCCAAAATAGCACTGGGTAGATGACGCAGGAAAAATCAAATCTTTCGGCGTAATCATGTATCTAGACAGCTCGCTGAATTCCTTGGGTAGGAGACTCACGTGTTATCGCCGATGACAATGTTCAGGTTACTTGGTTGAGCATGACAGTTGATGAGGTAGACGCCTGGAATGAATGCGTACGTTTTTGAGAGAATGGAAGACGAGGAAAAGACATTGAAAATAGTGCACACCGAATTGGGAATAGTACGTCGCTCCGGCGGCTTTAGCAAGGTCGTCAACGATCGATTGCGGACCTCCGATGAAAGACGTGCTAGTGTCCGAAGATACCTCGTAGGTCTGAATAAACGATCTTGTGAATAGGCAGTCCAACCCTAACACCACTATAGCTGCCGAGAGAGATACTTGAGATCTGAAATTGCCAGACGGTCGCCGACGACAGCGGCTGATATGCAATGATGTCTCCGCAGTTGGTCGTGTCGATCTGAAACAAATTGGATGAAGAAGAATGATTTACGGCTCCATAAGTGATGACTCCTCCGCGAACTCCTTCTTGAAGACCGTGGTGTTCAAGGTAAACCGTGAAGATGGGAGCGTCGAGGATGCCCTGGTTGATGGCGTTCACGAGAACCGGGACCACGTTGTTCTCAGAGATTGACTGGAAAGCAAGTCCAAGGATGCCGTCGACGACATCCTGGCTGATGTAGGAAGGGATCTGCGAGGCCTGACCGAAGGTGGTTGTGGGTACGGCCAGCTGCTGCTCTGTTGTGCCGTCGAACTATAATTTGCAGTGTGCATAAGTTAATCGTGGAAGAGCACTTACGCGGACGGTATCAATTCCCTGGATACCACGAGCAATGTCCGCTACATATTGTCGGACCACGGAGTATTTCCCTCGCGCCTCCATTTGATCTACAGTTGATCTCCGACCAGGCAACTTGGCAAGGCTCGTTCTCAGCGTCACTATGATGAAATGCGAAGCTGTAAAAAGTATCGGGAAGGGCAAAAGGTCTTCTTTCAAATCGTTTTTGTTGAATTTTGAAAGATGCGATTTTTGCTACCCAAACTCATGACTACTTTCGGACCACAAAAGCTCGAATACTACACCTTAGAATTTTGTCTAACTTAGCACAAATGAAAGAGCGTTTCGAGATCTACAAGATGGTACCAGCCAGATTTCCGGGAAAACTCGAAAACGCCACAAAATGATCGCCTGAAGTTGGGAGTTTATGTCCGGAACATAGAGATTTGAGGATCCAGTGTCAAGAATCACGTAGAAGGGCTGATCCGGCGTCCCGATCGTGATGTTTCCTGCGTACCTGGTTTCTAGTTGTCGTTTTTTTTAAAGGGTCATGTGCTTCAGGGAGAAATTAGTTTTCTCTTTCTCAGAAGTACAAAAACTGACTCCACATCATCGTAGTCTTGTAGAGACTGCGGTAGACTGGCGAGAGAACTTCGGTAGACCTCTTTTGCCTTGAGGTACTCCTCGAGGAGGCCGAGTCTGAGGAGTCGGGAGCGGCGGCTCTCGAAGTGAAGAAGCCGAGAGACTCCGACGGCAGCGGAGGTGATGCCCATGATGGCGGCGAAGAGGACCAGGTTTCGCATCCTGGAATGCCGAGCCTTTCTTGTGGACAGGAAAAACTAAACACAGCCAAAGCGTTGCCACGTCGAAGGCACGCCAAGCGGTTTGTGCTCCGATAAGGATTCCAGATCGATACCATTGTTTCCAGACTTCTTCCTGCACTGATCGCGAGTGTCACATTTATGTCGAACACCGGAGTGTTTTCTTGGAATCAACCCAGCAGCAATCTGGAGACTAGGCCCAATTCCAGTTCGGCTTCCCGCCTTTCCGCCTTCCCGTAATTTGTTCTAGCAGTCGACCGCTCGGTAGCCGCTTGGTCTACAAATGAAGCCTTCCCGGAAAGAAATTACGGGAAGGCGGGAAGGCGGGAAGCCGAACTGGAATTGCGCCTAAGACAATCAGCAGGAGTAGTGCGTCGGGCCGAAAGAACATGGACGTCGAGGCTCAACTGCTTGCCAAGACGACTCAGGTGGATGAATTGAAAATCATTCAAAAGAAGCGGAGAAATAGAGAAATGAAGGATTTGAGGTTTTATCTACAGATACTCTGCAATAGACGCTTTAGTTGGTTGCTTTGATGGTGCGAAGCCGATTCTCTGGTTGCCGAGGTCGTAGATGTTGCAATACGGGCGAATGAAGGGGACTCCGAAGATCCACTGAGGGCCGTGCCCTCCAAAATCGAAGGGGAAAAGACCAAAATAGCATTGAGTCGATGAGGCGGGAACAATCAAATCTTTCGGCGTAATCATGTATCTAGACAGCTTGCTGAATTCCCTCAAAAGAAATTCACGTGTTAACGCCGATGACAATGTTCAGGTTACTCGGCTTCGCGTTGCAGTTGATGAGGTAGACGCCTAGAACGGACGATTACAATTCGAATTCGAAAGGAAAAAAATATGTACACTGCAGCCATAGGTACAAGCGAGAAACGAGAAAAAGCCATTCGAAATGAGTACTCACCATACTGCGAGTAATATGTGGCTCCAGCTGCCTTGGCGAGTCTATCGACGACCGATGGCGGACCTCCGATGAGAGACGTCCCAGTGACGGACGCAACCTCGTTCGTCTGAAAAGACAAACCTCTTCTAAGACAAAGGATAACCTGTTCACTACTGTAGCTGCCAAGAGATATGCTTGAGATCTGAAATTGCCAGACGGTCGCCGACGACAGCGGCTGATATGCAATGATGTCTCCACAGTTAGTCGTGTCGATCTGAAGAGCAATTAGGATCAAGAAGAAGGCTTACGGCTCCGTAAGTGATGACTCCTCCGCGAACTCCTTCCTGAAGACCGTGGTGTTCAAGGTAAACCGTGAAGATTGGAGCGTCGAGGAGGCCCTGGTTGATTGCGTTCACGAGAACCGGGACCATGCTGTTCTCAGAGTTTGACTGAAAAGCAAGTCCGAGGACGCCGTCATTGATGTCGTCATTGATATCCGCGCCATTGATGTGTGTGGCCTGGCCGAAAGTCGTTGTGGGCACGGGCAGTTGCTGCTCCGATACTCCACCGAACTAGAATAGAAATTCCTCAGATGAAATGCTGAAAAGACACTTACGCGAACAGTGTCAACTCCCCGGAAACCCGATACGGAACCAATGTCAAAAGCTTTGCCACCATATTGATAGGTTGGTGAGCTGGTGTTCGTGAACTTGTGCTTTCCATTGCAGCTCTTGTCGCAGGTCGTGTCGGGTACCCACAAGATCGAAGATCCCGTGTCCAGAATCACAACGAAGGGCTGATCCGGCGTTCCAATCGTGATGTTTCCTGCGTACCTATCCTCTTATTTATTCTAAGTCAGCGGTGTGATGCGCTCCTGGGAGCGCATTCTCGCTTTTTCAAAAGTACAAACGCTTACTCCGCATCATCGTAGTCCAGCAGAGACTGAGATAAACTGGCAGGAGAGTTACGATAGACCTCTTTGGCTTTAAGGTACTCCTCGAGAAGACCGAGTCTGAGGAGTCGGGTACGGCGGCTCTCGAAGTGGAGAAGCCGAGAGACTCCGACGGCAGCGGAGGTGACGCCGATGATGGAGGCGAGGAGGACCAGGTTTCGCATTCTGCAGGATAAAGTGTGATTGCTGCCGGACGGGGCAAGATTGGACAAGGTCAAAGCGTTGCCACGTCGACAACTCATCACGCGATTCGCGCTACTCCGATAAGGATTCCGGATCGATTAAAACGGCTCGCTTCACAGATTGCATGAGTTTCAAAGTGTTTTTTGAAACTTTATTTGCGATTAATGCTGGTGCGTTCGTTTAAACGGAATACGAACAACATTTGAGCCCGAAACGCGTACATCATCGCAACGCCGAGCGAGAACGTTTCCACTTATCAAGCCTTACGTGAACATATGTGAAGAGCTGGCTATGTTTGAATTTCGATGCCTAGATGTCTAGGATGCCAGAAAGCGTTTGCACGACGGACTTTTCTATGCCCTCTAGAAATGAGAATCGGCGATCAGTTGGACTTGTGTTCTCAAATTTATGAGAGCATTCACAAAGAAAAGTGCCTCGTAAAGCTTGAGAAATTACATTTGGACGCGATTTATTCTACAAGCAAGCTCTGCCATTTCCGCATCATGCGGCTTCTGCTTCTGGCTGCTTTCCTACTTGTTCTTGTGACGGCTGACAGATGCCAGTATGGTATGCAGTGGAGTCGAAATCGACGGGCTTGTCATTATCGCCTACCTTCAAGCTTTGACGATGAAGACGACGCGAGAGAAATCTGTTCCAGTCTACAGAAAGCGAAATTTCGTCGAGGTTTCCTTTAAATTCTGTTCTTTTTCAAAACATTTAGATGGAGCTTGGCTTCTCTGTGAAATGCCTCAGGTAGAATGTGAATCGGATGATGTCGAGGAGCCAGAGAGATGCCAATATGGAATGAGATGGAATCGAGACCGACGAGCGTGTCACTATCGTGTGCCAACTTGCTTTAGTGATGAGAACGATGTTCGCGACATTTGCTCGAGTTTAAAAGCGAAATTTCGAAGAGGTTGGTGTTGTAGTTTGTAGAAAGCAATGCTTTAGAACGTTCTCGCTTCGTCTGTGAATTGTCGAGGATCAGTTGTCCGCGAACAACAACCACTACAACAACAACAAGTTTGTCTCTTGATGTATTAGCACAGCTTCTTGCAGCGGTGACAACACCCAAGCCTCTACCACCGAAACCGAAGTGCGATGCGGGCTTCGCATTCTACACTCCCAGTGGAATAAATAAAGACGGCTATTGCTATAAGGTGAATCTAGTGACGATATCGCTACAAATGCAGTTCTACTACAACACGATCAACTACGGAACAGCAAAATCTCTATGCGCAAGTGTTGGAGCTAAGATGATCTCCATTCATAGTCTTCGAGAGAATCTCTTTTTCAACAGTAAGTGAAAGTGCGACACACATTTTAGGCTTCCGCAACTCTGGCCCACCTCTGATCTGCAGCAGTTCGTGTCCGGTGATAGACAGTTTTCACAGCGATCACACTTACATTGGCCTCGAGCGAGCCGGTGGCGTTTGGAGATGGGCTGACGGCTCGCCGATGAACTGGCGAGGATGGGAACCCAGCTCTCCTTCTGATCCTCCGGGTTTGGTGGTTTGTTGCTGAGTTCCACGTCCTTAGTCTAACAACATTTTGAGGAAGACTGCGGCTCCTTATGGACCGCGGATCAAGGGCTTTGGAACAACATCAATTGCGGCTGGGTGAGCATTTCGTCGCATTTCTGTGTTCTTGTCGTGGTCGTCTAATAGAATCGCTCCATTGTTCTTTTAGCACCAGCGACGCGCCATTTGCAAGAAGGCGGCAAGGTTGTCGGGCTTGCCTGACTTGACAATCCCTGGAACCGCTCGACCAAATTCTCCTTTCTCTTCTTCTTTTCCTCTTCGTTCTTTCTTCCTTCTCACTAAGGCGAAGACATGTGTTTTGATCTACCCAACTTTTGATCTATCGCCGGCCTTATTGCGCGCAC
>JAQIXL010002925.1:0-11620 GCA_034700245.1 Poikilolaimus oxycercus | reverse complement strand
TGCTTTTGAAGGTAAAAGTTATGCGAAAGTGAATGCAAACGAACCGTTTTGGCCCGGTCTGGTCGTTTCGACGCCATGAATCTCGCAAAAAAAACCTGGCTTTTGACTCGAGCTTATGATCAACATGACACCTAGGTTGGCCTCTTTCTGAGGAACCAAAGTTTGTTTTGGGTTCGAGGTTTTTCGTGGGTAAACTGGCTAAAGAAGATTTTCTAAGGCCTGCTGCGCGGCTGTAAACCGGGATTTGCGCGGTCTAACTTCGTCGGACCTCTGGCATGTCTACTACCGTTTTGTTCAGCTCCTCAAGCTCTATCATTTGGCACTTTTGGTGAAGGATTTCGACCTCTCCAGGGACATAAACGGGCGTTTTTATGATTTGTGTACTCCACCGCGGGGAGCGGTCACTACTGGTCCAAAAAGCCTGGGAAAAGCACCATCCGAACCGGCTCAGTCTGCTCTACAAAACCTAGTACTCAGTTTCTCCGATGGATGGGTCCGATTTTGACCAAATCCTAGCGGCTAACCCCATGAGAGATTTTCTCATTCTTAGAGATTTGCATTCTTAAGCATCAACGACCAACGATTTTGATAAAATAGCAGCTGCCGAGATTTTGCAGATCGATAAGAATGGAAGATTCGTTCAAACAAAAACATTTATTGTCGCTTGAAGTGTAACGTTTTAGTACCGATAGGGTTTGAAGATACAGAATTTCTATTCCACGAATAGCATATCGATGTCTAGCAATTCAAGCAAATATGGAACATGAATCGTATGGCTTCAAAAACTCAAATAACTGTCACAGAATCGAAGCAAGAATGATTGCACTTTAGTTTCTCCAAATATCACTCGTGAAGTGCAACTGCAACAGCAGATGGAAAACGCAGAATGACGAGAGCATCAATACGAGATGTTTGAACTGCTCCATTTAACGGTGGCAATTACAACACCGTCGCACAGGGGATGAGAAAAACGAATCGAAATGACTTCGAGTCGGATTTCAAATCGTTTAGAGGTAGGCAGATTGCAATGGACTCAGTCGTTTAAAATGTATTGTAGTTCTCCAAGTATCGTAGTCCAATTCGGGACACAAGTAGCTGAATCGCTTCACATTTAGACGCGGACACTTTCAGCTGTGATGTTTTTGGTTTGATCAGGAAATATGCACTTGATTATACAGGCTTCGATGATAATAAAGTTGTAGTTCCTACGAACTTTCGTGTTACTTCCGTTATACACGAAATATCCCGAAGCCGTTTATAGGCTCTGCAAGAAAGCATTAAAAATTGTGAAATAATTTGCAAACTAAGGAAATCAACATCAGAAAGAGTGGTTGCGCGTTGGGAAGGAAAGCGGCGTGAAGGACCGTTGCCTGGATGAGACATCGCCGATTCGTCATCGAAAGAGGGACGCTTTCTTTCCTTCCGGCCGAAGGCATCTCAAATGATCTCGGGGTTATATGCATGGCACGTTTATTCCGATCCTCGGTGGAGATGAGGAATATTTGGCGCAAAAAACGATCTTGTTCAAATAAAAAACTTTTATTGTCGTTAAAAGTGAAAATATTCGGTGGCTATACGGTTCTAGAGAAAAGAATTTCTCTTCCAAAGCCGACGGCAAACCAAAGTCAAGTCGTTCAAGACCGTGACAAAAATTGGTGGTATGGATTGCATTACTCAAATGAATTCAATAGTATCGAAGCGAGAAGAATTCAACTTCTGCCTCGTCAGATATAATTCTCATCAAGTGCCACTGCTCGTAATAAAGGACAATGCCCGTGAAGATGAATATCGATAATTTCAGCACTAAAGAGATCTTCGAATAGCTTTGATTAGAGCCGACAAGTGAGTGACGATCGCACACGTGACTAGAAAGGCGAATTTCCATTGTTTCGTTTTGTTGAACCCAGATGTACAATTGATCAAGGGTTGGCCTTAGTGCTATGAGAGCTGTAATTTGAATTAAATACTATCTAGTTGAACCTAATAAATATGTACTTCAATTTTGCTCATCATTTTCTTAAGAGCGCGGTCACTTCACTTACAGCGAACAATTTTTGGTTCGATCAAGAAAAGCACACGTTGTATTGTAATTATACAGGCTTCAATAATAATAATAGCGTTGTGGTTCTCACGACCCTTATTGTCATTTCCGTTATACGCGGTGTCTCCCAAGACCTTATACGGGCTCTGCAATAAAGCATTTTAACGTGAAACAAGTTTGAAAGATAAATAAATCAATGTAGGGCGAGAAGTTGCGCATTATGAAGGAAGGAAGAAAGGCGTTTCGGGCCCTTGCCTGCTGGATGAAACATCTCTGACTCAACAGGGGAAAGGGGATGGCGACCAAGGGAAAGACGCAGGGGTCGCTTAGATGAAAAGAATGGGCGTAAAGCCACTTTGAGGACGAATCGAGGGAGCCACTCGATCAAAATCGGTCCATAACATATTTGACTTGAGAAACGTCCAAACGAAAGCGATCGCAAGCGTGCTGTCTGGCTAGAAAGCCTTGAGAGGAACAAATACCCTGCTTTACATTGTTTTCTATCAAAAAAGAGAAATGGCTTTATTGCCGCACTATTATAATGAAAGGCTGCATTTTGGGGGGAACTAGAGGGCGGTTGACAGCAAAAATTTTTGTCGCTCTGTTGAGAATATCTTTCATTGAAAAGATGTTTGACGGAAATCCAAGCACGTCTTCAGGACCTTGCATGTGCGTCACTAAATGCTCTCAACATTAGGTAAGGAGAAAGTCACCGGAATCAAGCATGTCGCTTCTTGAGGCTTCTTCGGCGTGCTCGAAGTCCTATTATGGAGTCCGAGAACGCACGCCACAGACGTTCAGAGTTCTCTTATGACGACCAATGCTTAGCTTCCAAACAAATGCCAAGATTCAGCCTATCAATTGAAACTCTTATTTTCCATAATGGTCACTCGGCATCACACCGTTTTCCCTGTGGGCTGGCAGCCGCTGCTGTGGCGAAGCACCCTAAAACAAATCGATTTCTGAAAATCGGAGGGAATGATGACAAGCCGTTTTCAAAAGCGTTTCCCAACAAGGGGTTAACTGACAGCGGTTTTAAGGCGCAACAGCGTTTGTTGACGGCCGTTCGATGATGAAAATGTTCACATGAATGAAGCGTAAAAACAACGCGTCGACAAACATGTTTTCTTCCAAATGTTTCAGTCAAGAGTTTCTAAAGAATTTCAATGGTCCTCTTCAATAAATACGCCATTTCATCTTGGTAAATTCACTCTCGTTTTCCCTTCTACCTCCAGCTAAAGAAACTTCTAATTTGTAACCCTTTTCAGCGATTTTTTGAGATGATCGCCCTTGTCTATGTGCTTCTCGTCACACTCAGCCTGCTTCAACTCGAGTGTGATGGCGGCATCGTGCAAGAAAGTGCCTTGCCCTGCTGGACAACGCTGTGCCTGCGTAAAGTTTCCGTTTGGGGCATGCTCTTGTGTACACAGCCGTCATCGTGTGAAGAGAGCGTTGAATAATCTTGACAACTGATAAAATGGCAAGCAATGCTCTGTGTTTGCGCTCTGCGAGCTCTAACAATAAGCGGATCTTTCTCTCCTGATGGTTCGGTCGACATCATTTATCCTGAGTACTTAACCGGCAATCAAACGTCCTCACCTTTCCTCAACACAGCACGGTGGTCAGGCAGGCCGACGCTAGAATCATTGGTCGAAGAAGGTTGATGAACCCCTCGGAGCGAATCCCACCCCAACGGTGATACTGAAGATAGCCTCATCGGGTGGCTCACTCATGGCGGTGAAAAGGTCTTCGCGGCTTCGGAGTGACGAAGACGGCAAAACTTTCTTTTCAGCGTTTCTTCTGTGTTGTGTTTCTTAAAATCTGAGTGATGGATCAAGGGCTTTTGCGAACGATGTTCACTCGGAAGGGCGCACAATAAACAGTTTTATTCGTTGTTACATTTTACTGCACATTTGCGATTTCAAATCTACTTTTCTACGTTCCAATCTCCAGCTACTTGCACTTAAAGCCCAAGGCACATTCAGCGGGATTTTTTTAAATCGACCCAAAGGACCAGCTCTGTTATCGTAAGCGGCGCTTCTTGACAAATCCTTTGAAGCCAATCATTGTGAAGGTATCTCACTTGGAATCTTTGTTTACTGTCTGAAACATTTTCGTTAAGACAGTCACCTACTAGTGACATGATCCTTTATTGCCAGAATAGCTCAGTTGATAAATACTTGATGGACTACTTTTTATTTTTTTTTCAAATTGAAGATTTAAGCCGACACGCAAACGACGAAACTTGCTTGAATAAACAATTCGATACAGCTCTGCAGATTATTTCCGTCTTTGTGAACACTGTTGTTCCAGAGGTTTTGCTCTTAGAAAGATTTTTTGAGCCCTTCCGCGCAACTAGTCAATAATAATCAGTACCATCGTAATTTAATAAAATGAGTGTAATATCGCAGAACGTGTTGAAGTTCCATTAATCATGAAATCTTTCGAGGCCACTGCTTGTTGCCGTTATGCAGCAGTTAAAATCGAGAAACGAGTCAGTGTTGACACACATTCAAAGCTCACATTTTTTCCTTTTCGGTTGAGAAACTAGACCTTTTTGAAGCTTCGAATAAGCAGGCCCAACGATTTCGAAGCATGCTATGCACATTCATCGGCACGGCCTTCTACGGACTCTGCAATAGAAAATCATAGAAACATCATGTTAAGCGTCCGAAGAAATCGATAAGGCACGTAGCGTGAAGAAGGTTTTGGGAGGAAAGGAAGGAAGGCATCTAGGGCCGCTGCCTCGATGAGACATCGCGCTTCGTCAAGGGAAAAGAGTTGCCTTCTTTCCTTCGTGGTGTGAACGTTTCCAATTTTGTCTCTGCGAATTTATTCGTGGTAGTATTGCAGATAGACCCTTCAAAAAGCTTAATCGGCATCTTTCAGAGTGCATAGACAATTCCGGACAGATGAATGTCTCGCTAAACGAGACTGTTGTAAGGCAAATGGTTCGTAATTTTCATCCGAGTTTTTGCGAAAAGAAAATCCATTACATTGCTCACGCAGAGGAGCAAAACCAAAACAGAAGGGCTCGACTGACACACCGACGCCATGAACTGCTTTTTAGATTAAAAAAGAAGAAAAACGTAGTAATCTGCTCAATATTGAATTGTCAAGTTAAGCAGGACGAAGACGAAAATATCGTCGTAGCGCTCTACAGTGTTAAGATCATTTCAATGCCCAATAATTCATTCTTCATAGAGGGAATTGAAGGCCTGACCTGGTTTCAACCAACTTGCACCTTCCTCGAGAAGACAGAGTACGGGCACAGCAACGTTATTCCTGAAATATTTGAGTCCGTTTAGATGAAACGGATTAATTCATCCAAATAGCGAGTTAGCAGCTCTGATTGTGGAGTTGAACATCCTCATAACCTTTATTCCTTATATATCCGAGGGACCTTCTCAATAAGGGGGGACCTAATACAGTCAATTGCGTCATCGAAAAAGACCACCGTCAATGAACAATTTTGAATTATGGAAGCGTTCTCGTCGTTTTTCTTCGAAGTATCACCGCGTTTCCCACTTGCAAACAATGGAAGTGCGTCTTGTGCTATTTTCTCTATGACCTTCTCGTCGGTGTTCTATTGATATTATGGAACGGCGATGCTTGCATTTGATAAAAGATTTCAAAACCTGAGAACTCCGATCATTTGGAGCGGTGGCTGCTTCCGCGAGAAAATGGAATGGTGACGCATTGTTTTAGGGTTCATCATCGTTGTCGACGCTGCCGAGGCTCGCCATTTACAACATCTTCCGCCATTTCTCATTTCTTCGCCTGTGAACCGCGAGGTGCATTTTGGAGGTTTGGGTGATGAAATTTACTTGCAGGATTCATAAATGACCCCGAATGAATGCCCATAGATGAGTAGACGACATGCGTATTTGACTACAGCTTCACGTCAAAAGGTTCAAAATCTTCTGGACTTGATCGGATCCAGAAGGAGCGCTTCAGTGAACAGAATCGACTACACCAGCAACGGCGAACCATGTTGCAGACATTTCTTCAGCTTCTAATTTTGATGGAATTCAACAAGAGCATCAGAGTTATTGACAAAGTTTCTGAATCGCTGTATTACTTCAACGAATGAAAATTCTTTTTTTTATTACTGCCTGTCATCTCAATTGGGTTGAATGAGAGAGGGAGGCAGCAAAAAACCTGAATATGATTTCAAATATTATAAAAAGCGAGGCGCGTTTATAGTCGAAATATTTTTCATTCCCTTGGCGAAATACAATAATGCGTAGCAAAAGTCGTTAATCTCCGAATATTGAACGAGATCTTCGCATAGACTGGACAATCCAACAGACCGACACAGATGAGGAAATCACAGAACGCAAGCTGCAAATGTCCAGCAATCCAGCAATGCTTATTGTATTGAGTTCTTCCATTACTCGTGTTCGGCCTACATTTCTGTTCGATCAGAACGCTCAAAAAGATTTTGTATTAAAAAGTTACGGTATCTGCATCGCTTGTCTCTGTCCATGGCACACCTTGGAATTGTTCGGCACGGAAATTTTTCCACGACGACGTAGATTTGTATGTAAATTGAAAAGTTCCATTGAACACGACAATATCGGATTTTTTCCATGATTGCGATTGCATACTTTCTTTTGCAGCCATTCTCCTTTTCGGGTCAATTAAGCGCATTTGGGAATTAGTATCGTATTTCGACAATAAAATGTGTTCCTTACTTCTCACTTTGAAAATCTCTGATACGCAGATTTATCCAAGACCTTTTATGGGCTCTGCAACAAGTTTGGAATAGAAATTAGGCTGAGAGAATAAAGAAATCAAGGTTGAAGCGAGAAGAAGATTTTACGATGGAAGGAAAGCGTCTCGAGCCGTTGCCTGATGAGACATCGATGCCTCGTCAGAGGAAGAGGGGCCTCTTCTCCTCTTCAAACCCGACGAAATTGTCTGCTTGCTTTTCGCGATGTATGGTTTTCTTGGACTCCTAGTTCGCTCTCTTTGATTTGCCTAATTGATGCGAGGAAAGAAATGCTTTCAGGATCCTTAAATGAAGCTCGAATGCTCGGTGAACGTAGAATGCACTTGCGGAGTACAATATCGATTTATATATCGAAGCGTCACTCCTACTTTTGTAATACAATCATTCTCGGAAATAACTTCGCTTTGAATCTCAAACCACAGATGAGCTTGTGCAATTGAACGACGTCAAAGCAAGCTACATAGATGCTCTAGTGGAGGCTTGTCTCGCTGTTTATTGAAGATGACGAAAACAAGGCAAAAATACGCTTGGTCGTGTTGGAATCAAGATCGTCTTCTGGAGTTCCACTCATAAGCTGCAGCAGACCTGAGTCCATACTTGTGCTTCTTCCCCCAAACAAACTAAATGTCGCGATTTTCAATCGAGATCGTGGCTTTAAATGCCAAGAAAACACGACTCGATCGACAAAAATCAGCGGCGTCCTGGGCAGAAATATTACATCCGTTGTGTTTGTGGCGTTTGCACATCTATGTACCAGTTACTTTTACAGGAAAGGTGATTTTTTGTCTTCTGCAAATTATTCTCGATGAAGACATCGAAACTAATGGAGTCAATAAAGTTTCTTTATTCGTATGAACGTATGAACGTTTTGTGAAAACGTCAAACCAGTTGCGCTGGTCGGAGGAAGGTTCTGAGAAAATGCTCCTACTGAAAAAGGAGGTTTATTGCCGTTCGAAGTGGGAATATTCGTTGTTAGCAAGATTTCGTACTGTGAAAATATTTTTATCCAGTGAATTGGACGTAATGTTGCAGGAACATGCCGATGAAGATAACTAATTGTAAGATTACGCCTTCCGCCGTTTGTCAAAAAAAAACAGAGACACAATCACTCACTCACATTGGCAAATAAAGAGCCAAGAGATATTGCTGCAATGGAACCATTGTACAATACATTGCAATGACGTACGAGGAAATCTATTCGTTTAGTCAAACCTCGCTCATCTTGTCAGTTAGATCTCAGTGCAAGATTACTTGTGCTTATGAGTTGATCGGTATTTATCATTGTTGGAGCTTTGTGAGAGACTTCGTGAATCTCATTTGGAGACGAGAGACTATTTCACTCCAGACTTCAATTTGTGAAACGTATTCATGGGACTCCAAGATGTATTGCGTGAGAACGGGTAGTTTCGGCGTAGAAATCTGCACTTGGTAAATACGATGCTCGAAGGATAATAGAGAGGAGCTTCTTCTACATCTTTTCGAAATCCGTCATATGCAGACTCTTCTAAAACGCCATCTACGGGATCTGTAAAAAAAAGGAAGTTGGTTAGGATTGGAACGAAATCAATCAATTGAGAGAGAAAGGAAGTGGCAACGGAGGAAGGAAGGGTCTCTGGGGACGTTGCCTTGATGAGACAGCAGTGACTCGCCGGGGAAAGGAGACGCTTTCCCTCTTCAAACCCAACGCTTGCATTTATTTTCATCGCGCGACATACGTTTGCAACTGTGGAAGTAACTTTGCTCGCTTTTCCTAACTAATACAGATGACTTTTCAGTGTCCATAAATGGCATCAAAACATCCAGTAGCTGGAGAGGTAATTCAATGATTTGCGCCTTTCATCTGAAAATATTTTATGATACTTCCCGATTAAAAACAGAAATATTCAGTATTGCATTCATTTATGCCGGAAAATATACGATAACACGATTTTACACAAAAGGAGGCCAGGAAAGTTGGACGATGAGATACTAAAGCCTATTTCTCTTTCCTTATGCGAGCATACTGCCAACTGCCCATGTTCGTCATCTTCGAAATAGCTTGCCCAGAGAACTCTGAACATCACAATTTTGGCAATTCTGTTCAATACTCGACATGATTATTCTCCTCTGGGCATTGGCTCAGAAGCAGGCTGAAAAAGGCGTATCTCTTGATGCAGTTTTTGTGCGCTTCCTGAAGTACGTCTGGTTTCCGAAGGATACCGAACGGCTCTTTTTTGATAGAGCATCTACGTGTAAGAAAGACTGTCTCCATGCCCCAAAATACGAACACGTGCTTCTCGTCTCAATCCACAAGCTCGTCGTCATCAAGGTGTTCACGAAGAAGCCATCGCGGCAAAGATGATTGATGCAGACGGAATCGATGGTGAACTGGGCGCGCTTCACGTTTTTCCACACTCAATTTTGAACAAGATTGGATTTTGAAAAAAATACTGTATTCTCTGCTGTGTAGACATACTATTGGTTATTCTGTTCAGCAGAAGAGTCAGTTTTGTCTCCCTCCATAAGTATGTTCTCCATGAAGACATTAGAATGGGCACTAATGGACTCAATAAAATGCTCCAGTTGTAACGGCATTCATCTATGTACACATTTAAAGAATCCGTCATACACGGCGTCACCTGGGGCCATCTACGGGACCTGCAAAGAAATTAAGTACACTAGGTGTAGTAAAGAAATCAATCAAATTGTGCGTTGAAGGAAGCTCTTGCGATGGAAAGAAGGACCTGGGGCCGCCGCTGCATTGATGAAACACCGGTGACTCTCCAGGGGAAAGGAGACGCTTTTCCTCTTTCCCAGTCAAGCGCAATCATTTTCTTTGCTTTGGCGTGGATTTAAGCCGTAGGTGAAAGTAGACTTTTGCTCGCTTGACCGAAATGGCCCAAGTAAAAATGCTTGCAGAGTCGTCCATAAATGGCGTCCGAAAATTCAATTTCTGTATAGAAGAAACAGGACTCTGATTGATTTCAATCTTGCTTCATTCTTCTCGTGGAAAGTATGCTGAACGCCATCAAGAACATATGTAATTTCCTGCGGTTATCTAGCCTAACATGGCTTTGGACAGATATTGAGGAAGAAACGATGGACGAATATGGACATGGCTACTTGTGTAAATGCTCGAAAAGATGTGCTTGAACGTTCTAATTCAACTACTCGAGAAATGTCATGTGTAACGAAGGGCCGTCTCCCGGTATCTTCATTGCCGTGCGCGCTTAGAGTTCAGTGTCTGTCGCCTTTCGCATGAAAAAAGTGGCTTGAACGTTTTTCGACAGTGTACTTCAATTCTGTTCCTCCTGATTATGAGGACTCTGATCGCTATAATCAAGTTCATGTTCTAACCCCGTTGAAGCAATAAAAGTTTATTCACTTCGAGCCAATTTGTTTTCATAAGGTCGTTTACCGCAAGACGCGGCTCTCCTGCTACTGCGTAGGGAGCAGGTCGACTTTCTCTTTTTGCGTTTGATCGAGTTAACGGGGGTTTCATCCTCCGTCGAAAATTACTTTCAAGGTTGTAAGCAAAGGTACCATCAATGCATGACATGGTCGTCTCATCTCTCCAAACAAGGAAAATGGCACTCCGTTGTTGACTAAAGACTAGGAAGTAGAGTTGGAGCTTGACTTGAATGTTTTGTTCATTGCCTTGCCATAACGAGCTGTGATCAACTTGCGAAATAGCGAGATAAATGCTATTTTGCGAATTCTCTGTAAGATAGTGGCGCAAAATACAAGTTGCTTACTGCGTTTGGGAATGAATGACGAAATACAGTATAAGAGCTACTAGACTGACAGGGATGTTGTTAAGGCATTCATCATTGTACAGAGTTGTGATGCGACTTTCTTCATTGTTCAAAGATTGACCACAGCCATGTATACATTGACATTTTCAGAGCTCATTTACGGATGCTGAAACCAAGCGAAGTTGAAACTTTTGTGAAATAAACGGAACGCCGGCATGTGGAGGTGAAAGGAACGAGATGGAGGACCTTGAAGGGGCTGATGAGGCATCATCCTTCTCCTATTTGTCATCGTAGCAGTCGCCCCCCCCCCCCCCAGCCCCTCCCTAGGTGTCGAAGGGCGTCCACGAGAGCTAGGCGCCGATCGATTTGTAAAACGTTTCTTACTCGCTTACGTCATTATGAAAATTGCGCAATTTTCGGGAAGCCATGTTTGTGTTTATCTTTTAGGTTCTGTAAATGATGCCGATCTGCAAATCTATAGATGAAACGTATTTCCGACTGTGAACGATTAATTTCACTTCATCGCGCTACAAATGTCGTCACGGCCTTGAGTCTAGGAAAATTACAGTGGAACATAAAGCCATCTTTGCAGTAACCAAAAGGCTACTAACGGCTCTTCAGCGGAATTTTGCAGTGGCAAAATGGACCTTTTGTGTTCGCGCAAGAACACTTGTATCCACTTCCTGGACAATATTTCGTGAAGTATGCCGAGCGGCCTCAATTGCTCAGCTACATCGGGTGTCGCGTCGCTAATTGAAAAGGGAAACAGCTGTGCTTTATTCGAATCATAAAACGTTTTGGCATGTGGAAGGCAACGTCATGGAGCCCGTCATCAACTATAGAGATAGGTGTGATCTCGCAATCAATAAAGCAACTTGCTTGCACGGAATTCAGCAAGTATCTCGATGCTCTTTTGTGATGGTAAATGTTGTTTCGCAAAAACTGTTGTACCAGATGAAAACTCCTTTTACTTTCGCGGTTAAACAATGCTATCAATTAGGGTATCTATAGCGCGGTGTCTTTCCTGTACCGAAAAAAAAAATCGAAAAAGATATGGCAAAAAGATATCTCCGGCAAAAAAAACTGCCGAGAAAAAAGTCGCGCCCAGAG
>JAQIXL010002924.1:0-11623 GCA_034700245.1 Poikilolaimus oxycercus | reverse complement strand
AGTGTCAAGGATCGAGAGAGCTTCCTGCAGCTGGCCAGCAAGGAATTCGTCGGCAGCGAACTCCTCAGTGAGGTTCCCTCTCCTCTCTTCCTTCAACTTCCTTCTTCAGGCGATGAAAGGAGAGTTGACGGGCATCATGAGAATTGTCGGCGAACTCGTCGATGATTGTTTGAAGGACAAATACTCCTGTGGAGCGTACATCGATGTAACTTGTCCTCGATGAGTTTCAAAATGATTCTTCAGGACAAGCTCGTCGGCTTCCGAGTGTGGCACGGGTCGAGTCGAACCGACGACTTTGACACTTGGATCGACGTCCCCGATGAGAGGGCCGAAGTCACAAGTTCGTCCTTGTCCTTCTTCTCCAAAGCATTCTAGTCAATGGTCTTCAAAGGTGCAAGAAGCGAATGTGGGCTGCCCTACCGAGCAACATCAATAGAGTGAGCCTTGTGAAGAAGAGAAGAAGAAGATTCTAGTTGATGATCAGGGAAATCGCCGTCGTCGACAGCAGCTTCAGACGACACGGAATTGCCACGAAACTCGCCCAGTTCAACTCCTCCGATGAGTATCTCAAGGTACAGAGTCCGCTCAAGCATCAACGCGACTTCTAGAAAGAAGGCTTTGACGGCATCGCCTCGGTGGCGACTTCTCTAGCGAATCAAGCCTTGTTGAAGAAGACGGACGGCTACGAGGTCGTCGTCAAGGTGCCTGTGAGAGAGGTTCTCGTCCGTCGCGACGGCTCCGTCCCTTCCCTCGTCGGACCAGCTTCCAATGAGAACATCATCTGTTTCCTGCGCAAATTCGTTTGACCTCCTTGTCTTCAAAAGAAAAGCCTTCAAAAAGAAGCAGAGAAGACTTCAAATATCTTCTTTGTTGCAAGCGTCCGATCATTGAGGGGCAAGCAGAAATCGTCGATCACTTTCAAACAAACAGAAATAATAAAATGTCATGGAAGAAGAGAGTAAGCGACCGAGTGGTCTGAAGGCACTTGAAGAAGAGGAAAGAAGACTCTCGGAGGAGAATACCGGTAGATCTCAAGGGAGACACTGGCAACTGGGCATAACAAGTGAACAAGAAGACGAAGTGAACAATCACGGTCTAGAACAACAAGAGAAGAAGAAGGAGATTCTAGGACTCGGCTCCGAGGAGTTGTCTTGAAACGAGAGAATAGTAGAGACCTTCTCGGTCCTCCATCAACTCCGAGTGAGTGCCCGCCTGCAAGTCTTCGAAGAGGGAGGGAGAAGACGGACCTGGACGAGTTGTCCCTTGTTGATCACGAGGATCCTGTCCGCCTTCTCGATCGTCGACAGTCGATGGGCGATGATGAGAACTGTGCGCTCTTTTCGACATCTGCAATCAACAGTTTCAGAATTTCTACTTGGAGAAGTAGTGGAGAGGTGTCTCATTGGTTTGTGTGGTGCGTGCATGAAAAGAAAGAATTTGAAACCTGTTGAGAGCTTCTTGAACGAGGGCCTCGCTCTCGGCGTCAAGAGCCGACGTCGCTTCATCGAGAAGTAGCATCGCCGGTCGCCGCACCAACGCCCTCGCTATGGCGATTCGCTGTTTCTGACCTCCTAGAAGATGAGATGACCGTTGTTTCGTAGTTAGTGCTTGATAGTTGGATAGAGAGAACAAACCCGACATCTGCAACCCCTTCTCTCCACAATTCGTGTCGTATCCCCTCTCCAACTCGACGATGAAGTCGTGGGCGTTGGCTGTCTTCGACGCCGTCAGCATGTCTTCTTCAGTGGCCCAATGACATCCGTAGAGAATGTTCTCTCTGACACTCGCATTGTAGAGCACCGGCTCTTGAGCAACCAGGGCGATCTGTTCTCCTTCCTTCATTCTCACATCTTCCAACCTTCTCGTGATAATATTTGTGGTCGAAGTTGTTCAAGTCGATGTTGTCGACGGAGATCTTCCCTGAGATCGGATTGTAGAAATGTTCGAGAAGAGAGACGATGGACGACTTGCCCCCTCCACTCGGTCCCACCAACGCCACAGTCTGACCCGCTTCGAAGGACAAGTTCAGATCCTGGTCATTCACTTCAATTCTTTCGAGGCATCAAACCTTAAGGACGATATTGTTGATTCGAGTTGGATAGGCGAAGTGGACATTCTCGAAGAGAACTCGACCCTCGATGGGCGCCCTGTCCTTGCCGCCTTCCACGGGCAGACGAGGTCTTCTCTCAATCAACTCGAAGATCTTCCTCGAAGAACCGATGCTCTCCATGAGAGTGGAGAACTGGTCCATTATCCACTGAAAGAGATTCTTCAAGAGGAAGAAGTCTCACATAGATGTACTCGGAGAGTTGCATCTCGTAGAGAAGCATCTTCGTCAGAGAATCGTGGGACATCCTCTCTGAAAGATTGACAATCTAGTTGAAGGGAAGAAGCGAGACCCGTGAAGACGAGATATCCTCCATAGGCGAGGACGAGGACGATGATGCTCTTGCTGGCGAAGTAAGTGAAGAACATCCAGCCCGTGTAGGCGATCGACTTCTTCACGTCGTTCTGGAGGCTTCTCTCTCTTTCGGAAAGATGAGGACTCACTTTGAGGACATTATCGAGATGCCCCTGGAAGGCTTGGATCTCCTCGTCTTCGCAAGCAAAAGATCGCACAGTGCGCATGGTGGAGAGGACCTCCGAGGCCTTGCCCGTTGCTTTGGCCAGCAACTCCTTCGCCCTTCGAACCAGATCCTTCACTCTCTTCTTCTTTCTAGCGAGAGAGACTCACATTGTAGTAGGTGCCGTATAGTTTGGAGACGAAAGTCATGAGAGGGACGAAGATGAAAGTGAGAAGAGTGAGACGCCAGGAGTAGAAGAACATGAAGAGGAGGGAGCCGATGGACATGATCACCGAGCGAGAGATCACATTCACATTCGTCGACATTGTCGAGGCGACCGAGGAACAGTCCGAAGACAGACGGGACACGAGTTCACCTGAGACTTCTTCTTCTTCAAGGGGAAAGGAGTACCGGATTGATTCTTGTCGAAGAAGGCGATCTCTTGGTGGGCGAGAGAGGAGAAGAGGTCGAGACGGAGACGGCGCTCCACGAGACTATTCACATAAGTGAAGCAAGCACCTCGAATTGCTCCGAAGATTGCCCTGCAAGAATGTGGAGAGCGGGGAGGAGACGAACACGAAGAAGGTGAGACCGGCGAGGGCGCACACCGTCTCGATGATGATCGTCTTGTCCTGGGTGATCGTGCTGGACAACATCGAACCGATGAACTGCGGCATAAAAACATTCGCTGAAAGATACAGTAGGCAACGAAAGTCCTTTGTCGGATAAGTGAGAACAGAAAAAGACTCACCAACGGAAAAGAGGACGAGGAAGACGCAGGCGATGGAGAAATGGACCCAGTGCTGCGCTGCATAGTGCATAAGTTTGAAGAAACATTGGAGAGCTGACAATTTGACATCCGGTTCCTCGACCTCGGCTGGAGGTTGTCCTTCGTTCTCCTCTTGGAGAGGCTCATAGACACTCTCGGAGATCTGTTTCCACCAAAGAAGGGGAAGAAGAACGAAGGCAAGGCCATTCCAGGCGAGGAGCAGCCAGAGACCCCAGAAGTAGAGTTGAACACTCGACTCGGAGAAGGCGAGGAGCTTGATGAGAGGAAAGGAGTAGAGGAAGACGGCCAGACCGCCAGTTGAGTAAGTCTTGAAGATGGCGGAGAAGCGGCGCTCCTTGCTCCTCAGCAACAGAAGCAGGAACACCACGAGCAGTCGGAACTGATAACGACGTCGGCGTCACTTTGGACACTTACAAGGGCGAGAGCAGCCAAGTCGAAGGGGGAGTGGATGAAGGAGTAGCCATCTCGAAGGAGGAGCAGACGGACCAGGAGATCGCCGTCGAAGGCGAGTCGAGCATGGAAGAGGCCGAGGGAGAGGGCTGACACGATGAGGTCCGAGGCGCCGAAGAAGAGGAGAAGGCCGGGGGAGGGCGGCATCTCTGAGAGTTGTCAGGAAGGTGAGAAGAAGGCGCACGAAACAGCGACTGATCGAGGCGCGATAGAAGGCGAGTCAGAAAGGTTCTTTGCTCGCCGCCCTCCTGCAGTGGTTCGTCATAAAAAGAAGAGAAGAAAAGGATGACGAAAAGGGAAGCGGCAGAAGGGTTCAAAATGTTTGGAAAAGAAATCTCATTGTCAGAAGCGAAAAAGACTGTCTGAGTTTCAAGAGAAGACGCCCTTTGGTGCGAAGAGAAGGAAGGGGAAAGCCGCAGACGTGAGGCCGAGAGGGGAATGACGAATGCACAGCTGGCTGGCAGCAACGGGGGGGGGGGGCAGAGAGGAGGGGGTCACTAGGCACCCCCGTCTGCTGCCACTTTCGCCTGCTTCTGCCGACCAAAAGAAGAGTAGTCGAATAATCGGAGGTGTTGCTGATCAGTAGTCCCGTCTCAACTCAGGCCTCCAGATAAGTGGACCGTCCACGTGAGAGGAGAGAAGCAGGGCAATTGGGAAGCTGCGGGCGAACGAGGGCGAGAAGTGGACACTCCTCCCGTCCGCCTGATCAATGTTGACCCGCGACGAGGGGGTCTCTCGACGCGACGCTCTCGTCCGGCCACCGCTGTCTACATCGATATGAACAGTCTCGTCGAGTCACTTTGGTCACAGGCGAGTGCTCCCCGTGCAAAACCCGATTCACGAGAACTCTTGTGACAAGGACAACGGAAGAGAGAATAATCACCCTTCACTGAAGAGAGCGAGACCAACGAAACCGAGAAGATTTGTCGTCTAAGAATTTTGATGATCTTGCAAGCCTCTGGGGCTGCACCATTGTTATTGAAGAAGAACCTCTCTGGAGAATCTTCATGGTAAATATCATCTAGAAGGTGAACAGCTCTTCTCCCTATAGGGGTTCCGCTTCTACACGTCTTCAGACGAAGTCAGTCATCCCTCGACTTGATGGAAGACTGGGCGCTGTACTCGAAATGTCTTCTCCTCGTCGGCGCCCTCTCCTCGCTCACCGTCAACCTCGCCGTCTTCGTCACTATCTTCCGAGGTCTCGTGAGAAGGAAAAAGGAAGAAGGAAGTTCCAGGTGAGATGCTCACCTCGTATGGAAACCCGGTCTACATTCTTGCCACGTCAAATCTTTCCACAGACAGCTTCCAGTGTTTACTCCTCGTTGTATTCATCTTCGTCTCTAATGCTGTTGAGGTCTCTTGCGCATTCATAATGAAGGGAAAAGTAGAACACCTCCGCGCTCAAAGTCTTCGTCGAAGGTGTGCAGCTGGCAGTTGACGGCTTGTCGCTTCATCGCTCGCTCATCCTCTTGTCGACAGCCATTTACAGGCCCCCATGTCGTCCTTGAAACCAAGCAGATTTGTAGACTTCTCGTGCATCGACGGGCGTCGTGTCTTCCATCAAGAAGAAAGCTCGTCGTGGGAGCTCTTCTCGTCACGTCCTTCCTCACTCTTCTCTTCCTTCTCGGACAAATCCTTAGAGGAAGCAAGGTCGATCACTCTGAGTTGAAGGTCGCCTTACCGAGAAACGACCTTCTTCTTTTGCCAATCAGTATTATTACTCTTCTCTCTTACATGTTTTCAGTATGTCTTGGTTAACAGAAGAAAAACATGGTTTAGAGAAAAGAGACGAAACCTACGAGATTTTCTCTCGGTCAAAAGGTCTTGGAAATTCAGCAAGCGAAGGAGAAAAGGTCGTTTCAATCTTGATTTAGTATACTTTCATTGAGGATTAGACTCTCCAATCAATTCCTAATCATCTCAATCTTTCATCTCATATCAACGATATTCCTTTGTGCGACTGCCAACAAGTACTTTTTTCGAGTCTTTCTCACTATTAAGAAGCAGATTCGTCCACCAAGGCTCTCTCGCCAGTTTCGTCCACATTCTCAACTGTGGCGCCGTTGGATTCGTCCTTCTTTTCAAGAATGTCGACGTCTGTCATCAAAACTCCTCCAGTTTTGCAGATTCGCTGCGCCATTAACACGTCTCAATTCACACCGGTCGTCAAGATTGACATTTTATAAATCTCAAAGGAATCGAGGCACTCTCTATTTACTCGCGGAACAACAAAACTGGAGATCATCAGAAAACAATTCTAGCAGACTAACCTACTATTTTGAAGGGTGCAACTGACCAATAGTTATCTCCGCTTCCGTCACCGATTTCCTCGTGCGGGTTTTGGACGAGGAGGCCTTCGTGGTGACGCTTTCTTTCGGCTCTTCAGGCTCGAGCTTCACAGATTTCCTTGTCGCATACTTCGCCTTATCCACCTTACGATTCTTTGACTGGCCACAGCCTACGAATAAAATAAAAAGAATAAGTGGAGGGAAACGCAAACCGGAAAGAGCTGGACTGGCCTTAGCGTCAGGAATTGTAAAAGTCGATGCAAGTGCCTCCTCGCTGGTTTCCGGTTCAAGCTTTATTCGCTTGTACTGAGGTCCCTTTGGTTTCTCTGAATTCATCAAAAATGAGTTCGAAGCAACAAACTTTTCTTAGAGATCGACGAGTCGGTGACTTCAACCTTTACGAACTCCTTGGTCAACTGCATTTCCAATTTTGGCGGTCCTAAAAACGTTCGCTTTTATTGATTCCCACAGACCGTCGTCAGCGATAGAGCATCCGGAGGTGCAACCCTTTGAGAACTCCTTGATCAACTGCTCTTCCAATTTTGGAGGTTCTATAGCAATTTTGTGCCGACTGATTCCCAGACCATCATCAGCAATAGAGTTTTCGGAAGAATAAGCGAGAGCCGCATTTCGACCAACTGTGAGATACCGAGGCGTCTCCCCTTCATTCTCATCGACAACAACCACATCCACGTTCTCGTCTTCATGTGCTATCTGAAAACGAAATAGTCATGGTGTAAACAGAGACGAGCCTGATCATCCACAGGATGACTATCCTCATCATTTTCGTCAAACTCGTTCTCAGGTTCAATGTGCTTGAGGACACTTTGAAGCGGCACGAAGCCGGGAATGTACGTGGCGTAAAAGCTGTTATCCAACTAAACCCCGTGGATTTCTCCGCGAAGTGATGCAGATACCTTGGTAACTGACATGACACTTCCAGTGTTGGTGACGACAATAAGAGACTGGCGTTCTGGATGCCATTGTAAGTCGTGATATCCATCACCCTGTACGTTTTTTGTCGAAAGAATGGAGAGTCTTACTTCAGTACCGGAGATGTTTGAGACGAAAGTTCCCGTTGCCGTGTCGTAAACTCGAATGTCACTAGTACGGTGGCAAGCAGCAAAGATGCTCTTTCCATTTTGTGGCACACAAAACACACTATATCCCAACTGAAGAAACTTTTCTTGTAAACACAAGAACACAAACCTTGCAAACTGGATCAGCAAAAGAGAACATCGGCTCAATAGTCAATTCCGCGCGCTCATATGAGAGGACGTCTTCCAGGGAATAAACTCGCAAGCGATCACCCGAATTCGTTATCATGAAGGCTTCATTCGATGGAATATGAATTGACTTCACCTAAACAATACAGGATAGACAGCAAATCAAGCAAACGAACGGCCGTTGAACTATTTTGCTGAACATATGTAATGAAGGTGCATGTGGCAGCCGAATAGATGACGATTTCACCCTCAAGAAATTGTAAACTCAAAGAAGTCGTTATGAATGAATACCGACGCCGTTCCGGTAAGAATATGTCGTCCACGTGGATCATACGCGACCGATGAAACCAGCCGCTTGACACCCGGCAGCGTCAACTGCAACAATCGTCGAATAAAAGAAACGCACTTTGCGAGACATGCGCGGTTCAAAGGTCTCCACAACCGGGTCGAGACGAAGCGGAAGCACAACGGCTTCATTCGAATTCCTGCATTGCCATTATAAAACAGTAACTGCAATTTCAAACTTCGGATTGAACTGAGCTTGAACGACTGCTACCGAATATTTCAGACGATGTTTGGCTTCGTATGATTCAATCTACTCCCAGAAAAAAATTCAACAAAGAAAGAGTACTCACATCCCAAACATTGAGCATGCAGTCCATAGCCGCGGTGAGGAGTCGCAAGTCGTCATGAGCCCAGCAAACCACAGTGATTGGCATGACGTGCGGAGACCAAGACTAAGTCGATACACATGGAAGAGCAATCCAAACAAACCCTGACAAAATTGAATGGACGCTGGGAAAGGGCGGTGGTGAAGTCGACAATGAAGAGACGACCATCGGTGGCGCTCACAGCAAGCAACGAGCCCGTCTGGTTGAAGCGGGCACGATTCGCTTGGCAGTCGAGGTGCACTCGCCGCCATTCGTATTTCCAGTCTGCTACGTTTTCTTCAACCTGCTCATCCATTTCTTGTAATCCTGAAATCACGTCTCTCTCATGGATGTACACGTATATAGATTCTCTCACATCAGCACGCGCTTTCAACTTGCGCAATATTTTTATTCCGCAACACCTTTGAACATATGAAGGACTTTTTTGTCCGACTGTGTTGAGTGGTTTATTTATTAGTTGGTTTGCAATTTCGTCATTAAGTGAACATATTATTTGTAGTTCTGGGTATGATCCTTCGGTCAGGAGCTACACTATGTGTGCTCCGGTTAGGACTTCAGCTGGGCCTTCCGAGGACAATCTTTAGATCAGTAGCAATAATGCAGGTAGCTTTCCCTTTTTTCCCTTGATTAGTTTTGTCTAGGAGAGCAAACGTAGCTTCGCTAGTGCTTTAGCAGCCACGAGGATTGTGAAGTTTATCAGCGCTGATCATGAATACATCGGGAAAGGAAAGGTTGTGTTTCTTTAGTCGTTATTTGCAATGATATGGTTTTAGGTTGGCGAAAGTCTTTTGGACGTTGTTGTGAATAACGATTTGCCTCTTGATGGATATGGTGCGTGTGAGGGGACCCTCGCTTGCTGCACCTGCCACGTCATTCTCAGTGAAGAACACTTCAAGGTGAGCTCCTACTTCGCGCCTATTCGACGAGTGTTATAGCGGCAAGACCGAGTTAACCCGCAAGGCGAAGAAGAACTCGATCTCATCGATCTCGCCCCGGAACTCTGTGATACGTCTAGACTTGGCTGTCAAGTAAGGTGCATTTCCTTTTGTAAACTTCCAAAACAGGTAAAGATCGAGCCCGACGATCCGGAGGAAATCGTTGTCCATGTACCGGCTGTGACTAGAGATGCGAGAGCTCTTGATTGAAGGAAATGCTTCCATTGTTCTCGGATTTAGACATGTACAATTTTCGTATGCCCATTGTTAGACGTTCTTTCTCGAATCATTGCTCATTCAATATCGGGGTACCGAATGCGGTTACCAAATGTTTCTATTCAATACCTGCAGAATTTTATCGAACAAAAATAAAGGAAAAAGAACTTGGTCCTGCTTGCAATCAATGAGTGAAAAACAAACAGCAAGACCTTGGGTCACACGTGAAAGATGGCTATTTGATCTTTCGCACAACAATGGAGAAGACCAATGTACAAAAACATAAACGCCGATTCACAAAGAAAAGGTAAATGGCACAACACCAAAAAGGGGCACAAAAATGATAGAAAGAAATTCAACAAAGCAATGAAAGCACAATTATTATAAGAAAGAACGTTTCAGAGGTACATTGTGTCATCGTTGCAGTCGGGTACCGGCATCGGCACACGTCCATCTATTGACTTTGGTACCTCGGGGATGGCGCACATCTTCTAAACGCTTTTATGAGAGCAAGAAAACTTGTTTACCGGTGGCCTTTGTCCTTTCAATGAGTTGGCTTTCTTGCTAAAGGCATACTCAGTATGGCCCGTACTTTTCAGCATACTCTCGTGCACTGCATTTGATCGTCGCAGCGGAGGGGGCTTCGAGCCTTTTCGAATAACGACATTCTAAGGATTGTATGGTAAGGCAAAGAACGAAACCTGTGAATTCAGTGACAATTGTGATCCAAAGACTGAAGCGGAACCCTCGTCGCTGAATGCCAGATCATGTGGTTCGACTCCTGGTGATGGAGGTCGAAGTGGCGACTCGTCGTCTTGCTTCATGCGTCGGTTCCACTTCCAGACGTTTGCTGTCCGCAACCTCGTCTCCACTTCAACGTGTTTCCACGAGCCACCACTTCGAAATCCCGAGTCGCTAGCGACAATTTCTGGCGTTGCTCCGGATGCATTGAGAATCTAAACATAGCTATAATGCTATCGAACACTCACGTCTGTATTCGCTCCATGGTCAAGCAGAATCTCTACCAATTCTTTTGCTGCCATGCGAGCAGCAATGTGCAACGGCGTGTCATCCTGAAATTGCTCATATGAAGAAAAAAACAATTAGTAACAAACATATTCGTCCTTAGAGTCGACGTTTGCACCCAGTTCGAGGGCGAAGCGCAACCATGGGACGTCGTAATTGGTGACGGAGTAGTGGAGACATCCGCGGCCGAAATTGTCACGCATGAGGCGGCGATTTCCGATCACATTTGACCATGCTTCGTCGAGGACACCTTGGCCACCGGCCATCAGTCGTCCACCAAACGATCGCATGGTTGCAGAGGCACCTCGTTTCGACAAGTCCCGCTCCAGGGCCTACAACGTTGCAAACAAAATGGTAGTTACCAAAGCATAGTATCTTGCTGCTTCGAAGGGATCATCCTCGAGGCGAAGGTCAATGCGCTCTTCTGCTGGAGTGACAAATCCTTCTGGTGCAGGTGTGGCTTCCGTTCCCTCGACGAGGCATTCGCAATTCCTCGAGACAACGGGTGTATGGCTTTGCGAAGCTGTTGAACTACCGCCTAATTTGACAAAAGGATAGCAGCAATTCCGTGTGCAAACCTTTGACAAGCGATGAAAGTCTGTGTGATGATATAGTGCTGGGCGCATGAGCAAGGACCACTCGAGAAGAGCTTTGTGCAGATCCAAAGACCAGAACGGACTGACCATATTTGTTGGTTGCGTAAAGCTGAACCATAAAGTTGTCTCGAGTACTTACGTCACACTGATCCGTTTCGAGAATGGCTTGCATAACTGCACGCGTAGAGAGAACAGCCAGGTGGAGCGGAGTATTTCCGTGTTGATCACGATCGTTGAACCAACTACGTCCAATGAGACTGCAGCACTCAGTTTATTAAATAGAGATATCGCTCACTTGTGTGCACGTATTACGTCGCGAACCTTCTCGACATCGTGTAGACGCACCGCTTCAATGATAGGAGTTTCAAAATATGGAAGTATTTTAGCTGAATGGTTCAAACAAACAAACAACGGCCTACTTCCATCCAGGAGTTCAAGTTGCTCGGCACTCATGGCTTTTTTTGCCAAAAATGTTGGAAGTTCTTGAAGAGTATCTCGTCCGCGCCGGCACACGCAGCCGAACACGAGAAGCAAGATTGAAACAATTCCAACTGTGACGAAGACAGCAATTGCCCACCAAGGAACGTAGGGAAATGAATTGATGCGAATCTTGCATTGCTGGCCAACCCAGCCTGAGTGTTAACGGTCAAACAGTGAAATGAAATCTCACCGGTATCGCAGTCGCAACCATTGTCAGCGTTACACGCTCCGTGTCCTGAGCAGAAAGTATCGTTCTTGCAAGCTGGACGAATCTGTCAGAGTCACGATTCACAAAGACAAAGCGCTTACCTTTTCGCAGTAGATGCCTTCGAAGCCCATGTCACAGTTGCAAAAAAAGCCCTCGCGCGTTGGTGCTTCACC